>PQWD01010146.1:0-15735 GCA_019425675.1 Leucinodes orbonalis | reverse complement strand
TTCTGTACTAGTGTTTGGTCACAATGATTACCAAGCTGACAAAAAACAAAATTAAAGCACAGTTAAGGTTGACTACAATTGATATTCAAATTCAAACAAAATCTCTTCATTGCGGAGACAACGCGCCTCGTTGAATTATTCCAGGGTTTAACGACTTTAAATATGCGTAACGTTCCGCAATTCAAAGTTTTTTATAGAAACACAAAATAAAGTTAACTAAAGAACATATTAAAATATATTTACAACATGTGTAAAGGCAAACCGTATGAATAATATATAAAAGTAATTCTACCAGTATTAAACATAATAACGGCAAAGCCAACCAATGTAAAAACTAACTAAGGTTAATTAAGCTGGATAGAAACAGTATTTCATTATAGAAAATACGCTTGTTACCTTGGTTAATTAAAACTAAGGCAGTGTGGTATTTTTATAATATTATGCATAGTTTGACCATGGTAGGTAATTCGTTACTACATACTGTCGAATAAGAAGTTCTATATAAAACATTAAAGTATAGGTGTTTAAAATATGTAATGTAGTTTTACCTTGAAAAGGCACTTTCCACCTTTAATAAATATGTATAGAAACTTTATAAAATTATATAACTTTTTGATAATGCGTTACCCAATCGAATAGAATTGTTTTCACCTTTAAACATGTACATATTATTTTCAAGATAAATCGTTCTCTTTTAGTTCATGTTTCTTTTACCAGGGTAGACCCCGATCAAGAGTGAGTCTAATACAAAAGTAAATATAAGAGAAACGTATATTTTCCTAACGAAAAACCTATTTAAAAGTATCCGTAACGTAATTAAGACTTTTTGTAACGCTCCGATCATAGCCATCTCTACATTACGACTTTGTTAGTGTAAGAAATGAAGACATTTATTGTATACTAGTAGTTGGTGATAAATTTTTATATAACAAGTTTAACGGTTCCCTACTATACGTAATAATACGTTAGCATCACGCAATTGGTATAAACAGCCTTATAATATGACTTCATTTGTAAACAAATGATTGTAGGTGCATACATTGAGTAACAAGTGATAATTGACTGCACGAAACATACTTTTATTTTAACTGAGGCTTTAAACAAAATTCTATTAAGAGATTGATATTGTCAAGTCAGCAAAGAAAAATTTTGCAACCAATGTAGGGTTTACTGTCATTATAAGATTATTTATGTGGTTTCTAATTAAACTTTTTATTTCCTTAGATGAGGTTTTGTAGCATAACGATATAATTATCTAGATTTCTAATATTTTTTAGTTCTATTTATGAGTTTATTCAAAATTCAACAACTGTTGTTAAATTTTAAGAAAAATCATAAGTTAAACAAAAAAGTTAATTTGGTTAATTCCTCATTGCCTAGTAGAATAGTTATAAGATTACATATCAAATAATAAATAAAAAATAACAAAAATCAAAAAGTCGAAATTAATTTTACATTATGTAACCGTTCTGATTTAACTGTAGCTTTTTTATTAAAGATTATACATATATATATATATATAATATATAAAAAATGTTGTTGTTGTCGTTAGCCCGTAAATTGGGTGATAAAATCAAGGTATTAAATATTACAGGTTTTAATCTCAATATGCCAATTAAGGGTGGTATTACGAGCACATAAATGGTAGAGCCACGCCGCAGAGTGGATCATAAACTAGTGTTAAATAGCACAGATTGAGGGAATCACAATTATGCTTATTTAATTAATTAATTTAACTATAAAAAGTTAATATTAAGTTTAAGTGGATTTAAATTGTTTTTAATGGTTTTTATTTGTCACTTCGGAACACATTCTAAAAATGAAAGTAATTCCGATAAAATAATCCGATTTCAGCTCTTTTTGAAAATTTAAAAATATTTCCGACACTATATTTTTTTTAAACATATTTAAATATAATCAACAATAAAAATATAACAAAAGAAACTGATAATACCTTTACAATTTGAAAACGTGAATCGCACGATTTAATATGACATTATAAGGTTAGTTCGGGATCGCTTACGAGTGTAAGCGAGTCATAAACCAGCCCGTAATGGCCCAGCTGACTGCGAGGGAATCCCAAACCCCGACGCGGCTACAACTTTTTAGTATCGAGTAATTCCGATCATTGTTGGTCCACTTTATACGGGCTTGAGCAAGCATTTGCGTTTCGTGTGAAAATTAGGTACATAAAAATATATAAACTGTATCCTTTTTATTTATTCAGTATATTATTATACTTAAATCATGTCTAAAGGCAATAAAAATTTATTACGATTTCGGAGTATTTTTTAAAATGAAATTTAATCTACATAAATGTGTTTGCTGTAAGCAAACTTACTTTTAAGTTGCTAGGGTTTTTAAACTACAGTTTTTTTAAACCTACTGGAATGTTAGTTAATAATTAATTACTATTTTTTATGACATACGAATACAACTTTCTTTGTAACAATAAGCAAGGACTGTGCTTATAAGTTAAAATTCCAGTGTGTATCATTATATTAAAGAGATCTCTCTTAAAGTTTCACGTTCAACAGAATTGAACATTGGCGTCCATTATTACCTCCATATTGGACGTAACCCGTTAATTATTTGCAATGCTCATTCAAAAACTTGGCCATAAATTCCGCACATAGTTCGCAGGAATTATGGACAATCAGATTTCCATATTTCGGCGCGACTCGAGCGATATCATTTCATTTAAAACGCATCGCACATTGAACTGTTGTCCAAGTTTTCAATTATAAACGTTCATGTTCGAAGGTTTTCAAAATTATCAACTAATAAGTCTTATTAGGTAACTTTTTGACATTCATATGTCAGATGGGTTTGAAAGTTTGGTCAATGTCAAAATTGTTCAGTACAGTCTTGTAGTGGCTCATAGTGTCTTGTAGTGGCTTAGCTATACTGTACGGGAAGGTCTGAGCCCGGCAGTGTTTAAGCTGATGATGATGAACTGTATAAGTGATAAGTTAATTGAAATGACTTTGTAATTGCATCTGGCGATACTAGTGGCAAATGGCGGCGACGCGTCGCGTATCGCAGCGAATTCGAAACGCCTGATTCTGGCCCACACACAACAGTATTTTAATTACTCGTTTCAAGAATGATTTATGACCAGTCGTATAGCACTAGCCGTGTTGTGGTGATGCTGTTGTTTTTTAATAATAGCACAATAAACATAGCTATATTTATTGTACGTCCCACAAACGTGACGCCATTGCTTTATAGACAAAAACTTTATCGTAGAAGTCAAAGTCTGCAAAGTTCTAGTTTAAGAAATTAAATGAAATGAAATTTGCAATTTTGAAACTTTTTTATGAACGTGAAGTTAAAAAAAGAGTATTACATTTATGTTTTACAAATATTAAGAATAACGGAAATATTTTTCATCATAAATTATAGATTAAAAACACGGAACGTCAAAGTTAGCCAATATATGTTTCTCCGTAACAAGATTTGAGATATGCATATTTATAAAAGAGATTACATACCAGGAAATCTAGCCCACGATTATCAAAATGCTCCAGATCACGACTATATCGTTGCATTTCGTAAAGCGTGCGAAATTGACCGTTTTGAAAGTGTTTCGAAATATGGAAGTCGTTAAGATGGAGTTGCGGCAAGAAGGAAATTGGACTAGAAAATAAAAATAAACGTTCTTATTGGGGTCACGGCTCCGTCGTTCTCAGAGGCTAGGCGGTTACAAAACATGTATGTTGATATGTATGCGTTGGAATACATAATCGCGGTGACGACTCTGTGAGAACGCCCGTGCCATTTGCATATTACTAGAACCTGCTCTTTATTGCGGGCTATATTTTTGTACAGCTATTGTGTTAACTCATCGCTGGATTTATTCAAATTTTATATTCCCATTTAGCTATTGGTCGTTAATCTGCTTTTAATAGATTTACGATTGGATTGAAATTGAATTATTCCAGACATTAACATTTTATGTTCGCAGGCTATTAATTAGCAGCTCAAAACTCTAATGCAAGATTTGAAATTCTTTATTCAAAATATTTGAGTTCTAAAGAAATGTACGAGTATGTGAACAATTTCCGAGATGATCACAATCAGTTTTCACGTGTAGAAATTTAACGGATTCCAACTTTGCTGATAACATCGGTTTTTTATATTTGGACGAAAACAGCTATAAGCTATGAGGCACCTATAAATAATGTTTATAGTTCACGTTAAACATTCCAAAACTCACGTTCGTCAAAATGTCGTTTTTGACCAAAACAAGCGTCTTCACAAAAGTCACCAAAGTCCACTTTCACCGACCACCCGAACGAAACAATTCAAAGCTTTGCGCTATTCACGAAAAATCGTGGACAAAACAAACAAGGCGTCTTGCGCAAGACAAGGCGAGTGCTATTGTCGAGTATTTCGGACCTCTAACATTGTTATCCCGTTAGGCCATGCGTCAGATAAAAACTAGACTAGTTTCTTTTCTTTTGTGATTCCGAACAAAAGCATCAAATATGATTTAGTGGTTTACTGTCGTTTTGGTGACAATGGTAAAATCTTTTTCGAAAATTGTAGTCTTTTCTAATGTTTTTAGAATTAGTACATTGAATAATAGGGTAATTAGTCGCACAACTTCGACGGCTTTTGTAGCGTTCAATATGATTTGGGAAAAAAGCTCCACATAAAAAAGTACGTTTTATCTCTAAATTCGTGTCAAAAGTCATTGTCATAAAAGTCATGTGATTTGAAAAAATAAAACACCGCATCTACTTTTGTAACACAAAAGTAGTATGCGGTGTTTATTTTTCCGCCGAGAATTCCCATGAGTAGTCGTGGCGACGCTAATTGTTACATTAAGCTGCAAATTAGGTAATGTGTATGTGAGAATTCAAATTTGTATGGCATTTTCTATTGGAATCATGCTGCTCAACGTCCGTTTATTGTTCAAAATAACGTCTAAGTTTATTTATTGCTACTTAGTAAAAATACAGCTTCCGTCTGCCGTGGAAATCCAATAGCATTGAGAACAAGTTGCACATGTAAATGGGCGGGCCAAGAGTTCATAAAACGATTTATAACACAACACATTAGGCGAAACACGGTACGTGAACCCCGTGAGCGAACACGGGTGATTAATCAACTTTCGACGCTATAGGTACCGTGCATTCATTGAATTCTGCGGCTGTTAAGTTTCGCTGCCGTATTCAAAACAATTGCGTTCGATTTACGATCGGCATTTGTTCGTTCTAATTTAAATTGTTCTCGGGGACAAACAATTGATACTGGTCGGCGGAGGGCGGCTGTCTCGCGACGGTCGCCTCTACCTATCGTGATTTAGGAGTTTCCGCTACACCTAAATCATAGCTCTGTCGTGTGTACTAAGGTGGATGCGTTTACTTTTTGCATTCGCGATGCGCTGTAGCAGATACTGGAATCACTTCACTTCGCCTGCAAGAATATTGTTTGTTTGGTTGCAACTGAATGTTTGCTTTGGCGAATTGATGAAGTTGCTCTTTGATTTTATCATGTATTTTTTTGACGTAAAATGCATTTTCAGTTCATTATAGTGCCCCTTTGAATCTGTATGTTGTATTGATTGTATTTTCATGGATGCTATGTCGATATACAGAACTTACCTAATATCAGTGACAGTAATCTTACGTAAAGCATATGAACAGCAGCGATCTCGTACGGTGACTTAAACTACAATCACATTGAATTCATACAAAACTGACCCTGTATTTATTCGATGTACGTTAACTATGACGCTACGGTGCCGCTACGTTACATTATTTTGTACTTTTTATAAAAATTAAACTACGCAATGGTTATAGGTGTTTGTACTGAACGAAAAGGTCACTGCACGTCCGTCTATGTAGGGTCCAGGTAGGACGTGGACTTGTCGAACTTATTCAGTTTGTGCGCGTGTGTCAGCGGTGTGAGGTGTGTACGCGCTGGCTTCGCGCGTGCGGCATGCGCGGGCGACTGACGGCGGGCGGCGCTTCGGCCGCGCGCGGCGCACTGACGCGCCGCCGCCGCGACGCCGCCCCCGCCGCCCTCGGTGGCTCTTCAAGAACTTTGCGCCGATCTTACTGGCTAACTTTTGATCTTGCGAATTGTGTCATTTCGGTTAGGGTGTGCGGTGACGTCTTCTGACAGATCGACAGCAGTTCTTAAAAAGCTTCGCGACGATGTAAACTGGCCAGCAGCTTTTGCATCTTAGCTTTGGTTAGGGTGGAAATTGTCGGAGGTATTTTCATGAGTTGAACATTATAATGGTGACGAAGATGATTTGATGCACCTGAAATAGACGACTTTTGCCTATCCAATAGGCAATTTGGTTTTGAAATTTCCTTTCAACGACACTAGCCAGCACTTTTGCACCAGCAAATTGGTACCATTTGATTAGAGGTGTGTGTTGACTTAAATTGACGTTTATGCCTATCCCACAAGTACATAACGTTAATTTTCATTATTTTTAAAAGCTTTTAAAGCTTCGCTTCGATGTCATTGGTCAGAAACTTTGCATCTTGCGAAATTGACGTCTTTGCCACTAAGACTTTTTTTCTGACTTACTGACTGGCTTAGAGAGAGACCTCGTCTTGACCAGTAGCTTATGACGTCCTCTAACCTCCAGCATGGGGACGAGTCCTTGGTCACTGTCAAAGGCTGGGTTAGCAAAGCATGCGTCGAGATTATCTTACTCGAAAGGGGTAAACCGAAATCCAACTGTAGATTGTAAAAGGTTAAAGAGAGAGAATATTAAGAGAAATTTCAGCTCACCCCTTCAGCCTTTAATAATCTACAGCACACTAAACTGAATGTTCATGGTTGAATTACAAGTCCTTAAGTGTCAAGAGTTATCAAGGCTCCAGCCTTGATAACTCTGACACTTAAACACACAGCTTTAATTATCCATAATTAAGACTGTCCTAGACCTACTATTTATGGTACGCCAAATCAGCTGATTTTAACTTCATAGATTTTAATACCAACATACTTCAAGTGTATAAAATACTTATTTCCTTCACTGTATATAATATTGAAATGGATCGGATTACATCGCCTTATGTCTCCTATTCACTTAGAAACAAAATACCCGTGCCAATATACCGGCGTTGGAAAGCTTTTTGATTAAAAATTCTTCGGAAACTCTTCCGGATACAGAGCCCCGTGAGTTCCTTTGAACGATTACGGGAGCGTTTCCGTTAGAGCTTTTATAATATCCACTCTTTTGAAAAGGACGGGGTGAAGAGTCTCTTTGTTATTAAATATATGGAAGGAAGAAATAAAAAATCATAGTATTTTGACGCTATATCGTGGTACAAGGTTGTAAGTAAACAATTATATATCGCTATGATTACTGTATTAATCATAAGCAGATGGAGGTGACAATATTTTCTCTTTATTCTACCAAAGTTCACTTGGAATAACCTTTTAAGTGAAATCATTTAGCAGCTAGCACACAACCAACCAGATACTCAATACAATGCAACTATAAAATTGTCTCTCCACCAATTAAATTTTTGAGTTCAATACACTGCTGCTATATTAAAACCATAAGTGTTATAGCGGAGCAAAAAACCTCGACAAATCCCTAGGTTGTGATATACCCCAGATTTTATAATCGTTTGACACAAACAAATCGACTTCACGATTGTGAACACGCTATAGGATCACAAGTCAGTCTTGCCAGCCAACAACATTTTCTGAATAGCATACCTTTTATATGGCAACACCGGAAGTAGCAGCACCGGTCAGCCGCCATCTTGATAACGCAATGACTTCGTCGCGAACTAAAGCGTAATTTAGTTTTAGCTTAGAAACTAAAACGCTGGAACGCGTGTAGCAGCCGATTGCCCCATTGCTTAAGTGGTACCGGATTAGTGATGTATGCATAGTCCAATCCAGTATAAAACAATGTATTGTACTAAATTTGACAGGATCAATGTAGCAATTGGAAATTATCTCTTTATATACCAGCAGCTTTATATAAACAATTTTCGTGATTAGCTCAAATAGATTTCACTACAGGAAAAATGTATTGAAAAAATCAGATCGAATCTTGATGTGATGCCAAATATAGGTTAAATCTTGAGGCCTTGTTCCAAAGAAATTGGAACGCGTTGCTTTTGTCCGCATAAGCAGCTGCTGCGACGTTCAGTCGCCGTTTCTGGCCCAAGGCCAACATTAATATGACCTTGAAATTATGTCTTCACTTACAAGGATTGCATTTAGCCTGATAAGGTTTATAGAAAAAATAATTTAAAGTTCAATATTACTACTAAATGTTGCACAAATATAAGCGGCCTATTTTAAAGTGATTGTTGGATATGCATAATTTTGTTTTAGTCATCATTTTTATATAAATTTGATTTGTACATTAAGTTATGTTATATATCATATATATGACTGTCCCAAAGTAAGGTCCGAATTATTTACTTCTGAACTAGACCACCAACCGTACGCTATTTCCCTTCGACAATTACCCGCAATCTTTTAAAGGTCGCCATTAAATTGTAGGTGGGCTTCCTACGCTGCGCTTAGCATGAAACTAGATATTTTACCGAAACATCATCTGTAAGGTCATCTGCGTGGGCACCTAAATCTCTCTTACCTAGCTGGTATGTTTTAGATGCAACTGTTATCATGTAGAACATGAGACTTTTAATAACAATCACTTGTCATGGTGAAGTCTTTTTACTTTAACTTGCGGTTATTATCATCATCATCAACAGCTTATACTTCCCCACCGAAAGACACGAGCTTACCCGTTTAGGTTAAGCGTTACTACGTTATCTCTAGTAACACAATTGAAGTACTATTGTTTGCAGGACTAAGAGCCGGGAGGATGATCAGATTTAGTTAACATCTTAAATGTCGATAGTAATAATTTAGTTGGCCCTGACTATAGATATCGTGCCGCCTCACACAAAGGCCCCCTCTAATCGCCCCCTCCCGGAAAAGCGTGACGACCCACAAATATAATTTTAGGTAAAACTTTCCCCTATTGTTATGGATGCCTACTGATTCTCGGGTGCATTCGAGGGGGCGCCCGTTAGTTTGATGTGTGAATTTATTATGAGATTTTGCGAGTACACGTGTTTATGGTTGTATTTTGGGTAAAGTAATATAATTTGTACTTTGTATACACAATATTTTGATTTAAACCAATGTTTCATATTGTTGATATGCTATCAACAAAATTAAGATGGTATCTACCATATTGTTTCTGTTACACTGAAGGTTACGTCTCCCAATACACATCAATACTAAATACGAGTACCTAACTTTTGTCTCCGCAAAGCCTTACTTTATGGCTAGGTTTTTTTTTATATCTGACTATAAATTTCAGATAGTTAAAATCGAGAAAGCACGTACCTATATTCAACGCTTGGATTCTACTAGTCCAAGCTATTTTCAGTAGCAAACGATCGTACACCTAAATCATTAGAACGCTCGGCCGAAAGGTAATGGCTAACCGAATATGATAGTCCGAACGGTCGCGCCGTCACAGGTCCACACAATCGCGGCACACTTTTTAATTTATTTCGTCCACAAAAAACGTTTTGCCGTTTTATTTTCATTTCAAGGAGACTTGCGCTATAGCGGGATCTCTATTTTTATTTTTCCAACTGGCCAGCATTTTTTTGAAAACCTTTTTCAATTTAGTATCGACAAATTGATGTAATTTTAAATTAGTTACATCTCCGTATTTTACTTTATAATTATGGTGAAGTGCATCAATCTGAGATGTAATTTATAATAACGATAAAAATGCAGCATTTTTAAATTAACTGTATTAAATTTATGTATGATCTTGTAACAAACCAAACTAAACAAAAGTCAGTTAATAAGGAAACGCAACGTCCGACCTCCTTTGTTGTTATTTTCCCATTCCAACTCAGAATCGAAGAGATCTGTTCGAATTTTAAGTTGAATTCGTCTGTTTTCTTTCGCTTCTAACAATTGATTGGTGGTATTTGCATGTGATCCCCTATTGTATGGTGTGATTAGGACCGGGAAATACTTGAACGATGGTGATCGATACGGTCGCGTGATACAGTCGTCTTGAAGCAAAAAGCTTTTTGCAAATTAGAAGTTTTCTTTCCGTGTGGATGGTGAGGTCAGACTAGGTCGGCATAGTGTTTATATAACATTTTCACATTTCTTTTGTTCAGGTTGCTGCGCCATTTATTTTTGTACATTCGAAGAAGGTAATCGGATGCCATAAATCAAAATGTTAGTTGCCTTTCTTTAGCGGAAATTCGTTTTTGTTTCAAAAACATTTTTTGCCCACATAAAATGTAGTTTGTAAATGATTCAAAAAGTCTTTACGTATTGTACACATATCTCGGTTATAAACAATAACTTTTTTAGTAACTTTTTATTATTTAACGGAAAACCGACTCCAAAAGGATTTAATAAAAGTTCAATTAAACTTTGCAAATAGCTAGCGTACGAATTCGAATTTCGAATAGACTGTCGCGTTGTCGGGACGCATCACAGAGACGGCTATCAACTCTGTGGCTATGTCAGGTAAGTACTTTGAGTAAGGTCGGCAAATTCAACTTGGAGTCATGAGTAGCGATACTAGTACCTATACTGTAGATAATTCGATAACTTGAATAAGATACCTTCATCAAAACTCTTCGTTCTATTTTTATTTAAAAAAATACATACCGATAACGATAAACTTTTAGAATATAAGGACGATGTTTTGCTAAAAAAATCATTCTGAAAACATTTTTGTGTTACAGATTTACGAAAAAGAGAATGTCATTTATTGATTATTATTTTAAATGTATAACGTCATTTATTACCTGTAAACACACAGGCCTATTGTATGCAATATAAGCAATTTGAAAAAAACTTAAATGATAGCATCAAAAAATTTAAAAAAGCAACGTGATATGAATTCGAATATTAAAATTGCGAAGGCCGTAACCACCCGCGCTCGCGAAAACAGTCATTGATAGTGACTGCTCACCGATACCAACTAATGAATATGTATCGAGCAGGTGCGTACCGGGCATGATTAACAGTGCCGCCAACGATTTTTGTATCGATACATCGGCGGATAGCTTATCGATGCACGTGCGATGTTTATCGATTACGTTGGAATAATTGCGTTTAGGGCTGTGTTTTGTTGTATTGTTTAGATATATTAGAAACCCGTTACAATATTTGTAACATATATTTTTTTACTGCAAATAAACAATGCCGAAAAATGTCTTATAAAATGTTCCAGTAAATAGAGGATATCAAACTATCAAGGAAACAGTGGACCTTGTGTGCCATAATGTTCTGTGTTGTGTGGTAAGTACTATCATATGCGCTTTTTCTACATAATTAAGGAAATTATGTAATTAAGCTATAATGGGACATACATAACAACACTGGAACAAACTATTTTTTTACACCAGTCAAAGGGTGTGACAAACTCTACATTTTACTGTGAAAACACAAAATCACTTTATGGGTATCCTACTATTCTAATTATAGAACCTATGTATTTCATCTTGTAAAAACGAAAAGTTAACGTTTCGTAGAGACATATTTCACCTTAAGCTATTTATTAAATAAATGAATACCTGTCAACATAACATAGTATTTACCAACTTCATTATATCGATAATAAAAGAACGTTTACATCGCCGCTCGTCACTTTAAATGTAATGATATTTGTCACATTACAACACTAATTTGACAGGTTACACACTTGCTTTTAATATAACCAAAAGTCCGCAATTTTTTGGAATACAAAGGATCTTTGTTCCCTTATAATAGAGTTCAATATGAGTAAACCAAACATTGTAAATGTAACAGGTATGACGTGTTTAATTAAAATGTATCTTAAGTTTATCTGCAACTAATTAGATCGGTCAGTCATCAGCGTTTAGTAGCCGGATAATATGAATCGAGGCTTTAGTGAGATAACGTCGGGTTCATTTAATGTACTCGAGTTATCACAATAATTGCAGGTGTAAACGAGACTTGATATGCGCTCATGCTAATTAGCTAATCCCAGGGAAATCTTTAAGAGCAAAAATTATGTTCATACATAAAAGATGTTGGTTATATTTAAAACGCACTCTGAAGTACTGGTCCCAAATGTAACATCTCCGGTTTATTTAAAGGTAGAGAAATTTAAAACATCTTAGTTAAATAGTAAACAAGCTTTAAATTTTATGCGATGTCTGATTAACACTATCAAACTAACACTAACACTATTAAATTGACTTTAAAAAGTCACAAATAAACTGGCATTAAATTAAAACGGGTTTATTTGGATTTTTTCCATCTATGTTCCCACGGTCTCTATAAATGGTCATTAGTAGCCAAAATATCCCAAAAGTATAAACGGTCGGAAACTTGTGCCTCGAGGTAATCTAGAGCGCACAGCAACAAGTCTAGTGGCATTGCGTTCCGAATCCCGCGCGGTGTTTCATAAATTTGCATTAATTATTTTAACTCGATGTGCATCAAGCGGCAGATTTTGTGTCGATTTAACCAAGATAGTATCTCTAGTATTTTTTATGAAAGCCATCGTTTAAGTTAATTTGTCGTATCATAAAAGCTTTTCTATTTCAAACTTCAATAAATGTTTTCTTCATAATTTAGATACATACTTGATCATAGGCAAACTCGTTTTTTTTAAATTATATTAATGTATGTAATACGATATCATATATAAGAATTTGATTATTTTTCTTTTAATTTGAAGAACTCGTAAAATGCTAAACTTGCTTGTTCATTAAAATAAAAAAAGTACCAAATAGTTTGTCCTTATTTAAAAAGCGAACACAAACATTTCGGACTAAAATACACGGTACAGTGCGGAAGGGGAGTGTTAGAAAAAGAAAGGTTTTGTTTTATTAGTGAAAGTTGAATGCAAGGAGACGTGTTATGTGGCTTATTTCTGATTTTTCGTTTGAGATTGCTTAAATAGACTGGGATTTATGGACGGACGGAACGCTATTTCCGTCGGACGAGTTCGAGTCGAGATTTATTTGAATTTGAAACAGGGCCCAGGACAGAAGTCGAAGGAAAATTTTAATTGGATTATTAACTCATTGTTGAGTGTGACTCAGCTTTATAGAAATGAGAATAGATGTCATAAATCATGATTAACTTTGTTGTTTGAGAGGAAATTCGCTGCGAAATTTTCTCGACTATGACGGCAAAAGTGCGTTGTATTTTCGTCTAAATTAATGGTCCAGTGAATTTGGGTGGAAGTTTTCGATTTGGGCGAGTTTAATACAATCTTGAGCTCTTATTAAAGAGTAACAGAGGAAGGCTATGTTAAGGAGTACTAATATCGTAGATTTTGATAAAAACCGATTTAAGGTATATTGCAACTAATTAGAATAAAAATCGATTTAATTCAAAGCTGCCACGCCTACTACAACTAAGTTGTTAAATTTTCACAAAGCACTCAATAAATTATAAGACCTACTTGATATTGTTATACTTAATCGTCATGTATATATTTATGTGACTCGTCTTTTCGTGAGATAATTTGAATTTTCCTAATTAAAGGTAGGTATCTCGCCTAAAACCGGATTTTTTATTTGACTAACGTATTTTATCCACGCTTAGTAATTTTAGCGGCAATTTTTGCCAAATTCAACGGACCTAAATGTTGGAGATTTTATTTGTAAAACTAACAGGGAAAAGGTAGCGCTGTGGCGGTAAAATAATTGTTTTAGCTGAGAGCGGGAGGATTTTTAGTTTTGCGGTTAAAATAAATATAGAGCGGCGGTGGAAGGTAAATGGCTTAATAAACGTTTTAACACGGTAAAGTATCATGATCTAAGGCTGTCTTGGTAACATGGAAATTAATTATTTGATTTAAGTATTTAAATAAATCGAGTACCTCATTTATTCTAAAATTAATATTCAAAGGATTTTATTATATACCTCATTTGGTGAAGAAATGAGTTTGTTACGAAAGTATTAACTTTTGTTATAAAAATAATAATATGTAGCTGTCCAAAACAGACCTCATGGGAATGACAATGCTTACGGCTCGTTTAAAACAAAATAAATTCGGGCAAGCATAAAGCTTTCGACACCGACATCCCAAATCCGAGTCAACTCGCGTAAATCACTAAGTTGGGGAAAAAAACTCCAAAATAAAGAGCTCACGTGAAAGTTCAAAAATATCAGCCGTGAATATAATTATGAGACTGAACACCCGCTGGTTTCCGGGCTTCTATTTGGTCTACTATAGTGTCTCGATTTGCTTTCAAATGCGCGCCATCGAGAATCGAGTGGCAATTATTAGCTTGTTATTGTAAATTGAAAAATTATTATTAGTAGACATTTTAGAAATGTTTTCTTTGGCAATTATTTAACTGCGACCTACTCGTAGTATTTTTTTTTGCCTAATTTATGTACTACATTATATTTTTATATGCTTTACACGTACCACAAATTGCTATCTTTAGCCGAAGTCAAAACAGTATTATATTTCTTACAATGTAGAGTCACATATTCATGCTGGTATTTTAGTTTCAAAAAATTCAAAATGGCACACGGTAATTCTCATCAGCAAATTAACAAACGTGGCTAAAAGAATTGGTGTGGAAACGGCTTGGGTGACATCATACTCTGTATTTTATAGTATGGCGCATAAAAGAGTGTTGAAAAAGTGATTCGAGAACCAATAGTAGGGCAGTAGAGAGGGACTCTTTACATAGTTATAAATAAAAGATAACTCACAAGTCCTACCTGCAGAGCGACTTCTGTCTGTGAATTGCAAATACCAACTGTCTCCGGGGCAGGGATATAAAGTATAAGTTCGGATACTCGACGCGTCAAAGTTTTTTGCCGCCATATTATAGGTGTTAGGTACTTTGCGGTTATGATTTCTGCTTTTAGTTTTCTGAATATAATCAACCGTTATAAATAACGAGCTTAAAGTTATGGCTTCCATGTCTGGATACATTGAGACATGTATGTTTCACTATTTATGTAATCGTATTTAGGTGATACATATATTGTAATGAAGTTATTGTTAGTCTATACTAAGTCAGAAAGCTGCTTCATGAGAGAGATTGAAGACCTCTGCTATGGATCTTTTGTATGCACGTATTGGGCATCACTGAATTTAATGGTATTTTTCATCGCAAACGTATAAGTCTGAATCTCGCCAAGCCTTTTGATGTCGAAATTAATTACAGTCATCCTTGATCTCAACCTGTTTGACTTGCATGACCTTAGACAATGTGACATAAATGTACCTTCAGAATTTTTAGAAGTAAAGAACGTATGAAATTGTTTAAAGCTTACTCTACGTACATGAATCTAATTTTAGTATCGTGGTTATAATAAAGAGTTTAATGGCGAACACATATAAATCTTAGTTAAAATATAGGCATTTAGGGTAGATTTGGGTCCCAAGTTAACCTCACCTGCTCTTGATACATACTGAATAAAGAACAAGATTTTTTCATCTGGATAAATCGCATTAGACAACAGTTTATAGTTCGGAACCTCACAAGAAGTTACAGTGAGAGAGATGTCTTGTCTAGCTCTTGTTATTAAAAGGTAAGTAGGTAAGTAAGTTAAGTGATTATTTACCTAAACTATTGCAATAGTTTATTATTGCAATTTTTTCCTAGTTTTGGTGAAACTATGTTTAACGTTTCATGATTAAAGACAGGCGTCACAAGTTAGCACAATGCCCTTTGATTAGTGCATTATTTATGATCACTGTATATTATAGCGGCAGTTGACACTAAATCCTAGTTC
>PQWD01010144.1:0-11967 GCA_019425675.1 Leucinodes orbonalis | reverse complement strand
TTTCATGCACCCCCTGTTCTTACTGAGAAACGGATTAGCAGAAAACGCGAATCATATTTGCAACCATTGCAGCTGCAGTTTAAACATTTCGTGCGTTTTTCGCTGTAGTTACTTTGTCCATTTGCTTTGTCCTTTATTTATTTGTCCCTAACTACATTCCGTTTGCTTACTTAGTATTTGTTAACAAAATATAATGCTTCACAGTTTCGGTTGTTACTCAATATTATCATTTTTGTTGCCACTTTTTCAACACATAACCTCGTTATCTACTACGAGTACAATCTTATTAAATTAATATTAGCGTTACCGGTACCAACGGCTTGTCGTGCCTTCTGCTTTATTTTAAGTTCGTATCAGTTATCCTTTTATCTTAGGATGTTAGAAAGTAAGACCCACCAATTCAGATTGGAGCCACGTGGTAAGTAACGGCGCTTACTTTTGTATCTTAATTGAGTATGCTGACATTACCTGTTTGATAAGGCCTCGAATACCCTTAAGAACAAAAATCATTACAGAGATACGTGTTTAACAAGCAAGGGTTCCCAGTCTGCCCTATTTTTTTGTGCTCAGTGGACTTTTTTCATTCCTCGATATCAAGTAAGAACATCTAATTTAACTCATTTGTATTCACCCTGGTGTCCTGGCCCGGACGCTTTATAAACTAGGACAAATCATCGGATAAAGATTAGCAATGTCTGGGGACACAGAGTTGTAAACGAGTTTGTTGCCCACCGAGACTTGAACGTGGACCGTATTTATTGCGTAATAGGGTTTCAAATGGGCTGAGTCACAACAGGGTTGTCATAGCTTTATCTCGTATCGATTGGCAGGTATAGTTTTTAATAGTTGATGAGGTACTAAAAGCTTGTCTGCGTGTATGATTTTATATGGCAAGGCAAAACTTACAGATACATAACAATGATTGGAGAGACAGCTATGGATTTTAGATCTTTATAATAACATCAACTAAATATACAGGAAGTATTATAACGGCAGATAAGAATATAGTCGTATCTTCATCAACTCCTCAAGCAAATGTAGGAAGCGGAACTCTTTGGGATAAAATATTCAGCAGAGAACGGGTAGCTTTTATTCTATATTGGGGCAACCCACTTGTGTATGGTTGATTAGATGAGACGTCAGCTACTACACCAAGGGTTCAAGCTTCAATCCCCGGGCAGTACAAACATTGTGAACATGAACATGTCTGTTTGTACCCGTTATACAAGCTTCACGCTTAACTTTGAGCTAGATGGCGTTGTATGAATGCCAGTGGATATTTTGTTATTACAACTGACCTTCATATGTATTGACTAGCTTTTTCTCGCGGCTTTGCTCACGGTAAGAAGAATTTTCTTTCGTCCCCTATACCTTTGTCATATTAGCTTTATGCATGCAAAGTCTCAGCCCAATCAGTTTAAAATTTACAAAGAATTATACAAATTTTCATCCGCTATTTATCCTCTTGGGAGTAGAATTAATCAAAATCCTTCTAAACAGATGCCTATGTTATAATATGTACCTACATGCCAAGTTTCAGCCCGATTCAGCGTTTCAGCATCCAGTGGTTTGGGCTGTGCGTTGATAGATAATTATGTCAGTCAGTCATCTTTGAGTTGTATATATTTTAATTTCTTGACCAATCTTGCTTCATCACCTTCCCAAGTGTGAAGGTGATGAACCAAGGTGGTCCCAAATCCAGCAGTGAACTGTCGTGGGCTGTAGGATTGAAAAAGTAAAATGACTAATTCTGACACAAATTATGACTTGTTCGACAATTTTACATTGTTCCCGAACAAGCCACCAAATTTGTCTTAAATAGTTTACTTTGCGTGAAATTAAGTGACTTGTCATGCAGGAAAAGGAAAAACCGCAAGGAAAATAACTCTGGAGGTCGAGAATACCATTATTAGCAATTGTTATGTGGAACTTCATCACACGAAGAAAAAAGAAACGCTGAAAGAAGAAACAGAAACCAGCGAAGAAACGCTGGTTGAGGCTGACTAACCACAAAAAACCAGAACATCTGACAAAAATAGGGCACAGCTTTGTCCAGCTTAGCTAAAAGCTAACAATGGAAACTGGTTATGCCTTTCCAGCAGAGAAGTTGCCTTTTTAATCCTTGAGCATTTAAAAGAGAATTACATAAATAATAAATAATAATTTTGTTAATTATATTATCATCCAACTACATGACTAGTTGTCCAACTGAAAAAAATGATGGCATTATATAATATTATTTTTATATTATTGCCAGCCCTATGCAGAGATGATACGCGGGAACCCTTCTTAATTGTTTTATGCTCAGACCCTTGTCCTCGAGAGAGTACTAGCCACTGGAAAAGCCTCCTTTTATTCCTACATCTACGTGAGCAATTGGGCGTGTGTTTCTTTGATTTGTTTAGGGATTTTGGATTTACTAAAAAGTACTAAACGCTTAACAGAATATTCCTATTGAAAGTAAATACCACTTTTTGTACTAGGTGCCTTTAATTAATGTTATCTGAACAATATTTCAGTGTATGTAACAAAAGATCCCATCTAGACCAAAATTAAGCAAGAAGCTTATACCATGGCTACGTAACAACGGATTAACTTATTAAGTATACTTTTTTTTAATATACTTTTTTGTAATGTATATTGTGTATGGAAAACATCTAAAATTATTTAATAAATAAATAAAAAATTGTTTATTTTCTACCAAAACAATGCATGTCACACATTATAAATTTTAAAATAGGAGCTTTTATAAAAAACATAAAAGAAAAAAAACACGCACCCACAAAGTAAAGATTGCAGAAGCAGCAAATAAATATTAGTATAATGATGGAATAGAAGTCAATCACGTAATATTTAGTAAAACTGGACCCTAAACTATGATATTCCTATATTTCGGGACTCCAGGTTTCTCACCCGAACCATATACCGTAAGTTTGTTAAAGGTACTAAAATGGGATTGTGTCAATGAACATGTTTGCATGTTCATACACATAAATGTTTATTCTGCGGGGGTCGATCCCGGAACCTTTAGTGTATAAACCAATGATATTCTGTATATAATAAGGTACATACGCCATCCGTGCCCCAAAAACGAACCGCGAAAGAGGATACAGTTTGCAGGCTTTTGTTAAGGGAAATGTACGCTCATTCTAAATATGTGTATGTGTGCTACCGCTGCATTCGGAACACTTTTTTCGATTGTTTTGTAAGCATATCACGAATCTATACTTTGTACACCATTGGTATAAACTAACTGACTTCTAAACAATTACAGTATACCTATGGGTCGTATTAATTTTATAATAACAAATAATGGGATCATTTCAACCATTAGTTATACATACCGCGGCCTCAGAGAACGAGGGCGTGAAACGCTTCGTATTGTTAATAGTATAGATATCCGAATACAACTATCAGTGGTGAATAGCCTCTTGAGTAAGGTTAAGGCCGAAAGCCTTTTCGAACTGTTTATTTTCCTTTTCATTCATCCTTTAGAAATGTCGACAACTCTTGTCGCTCCTGCAGAGCTAAAAGTGACGGACACTTTTGAAAGACAGTTTATATCTCTTCCGAAGTTAAAAGTGTATTGAGCATCGGTTGATTATTAGTGTGGGATGTTGCCTTCCGATCTGAAGGGTTCAGGTTCAAATCTCGCTACATGCCAATGAATTTATATTTTATTTTATTTTTTATACTAGGTGGTAGACTCGATACTCAGTCCAAGGTAGGTAGGTAGGTACCACCACAGTGCCAGATATCATCCCGTGAAAAAGGAGTGCTATGCATTTTTGTGTTTCGGGATGAGGGCACTAGTGAAATTACCGGGTATAGGAGACCTAACATCTGTTGTCTCGCGTGACGGGCGCAGTGCGGCATTGCTAGAGAATAATAACTGTCTATCAGTTGTTGGTCTCCTTTAATGTCACTCTGTCATGGTCTGGCGTATCACGTTCCATCAAGTGAACGTCCAGACCGTACTGTATACTTATAACATAAAAATAAAATTGAAATTATTTGTACGTGTATCCGACGCTCTTACGGTGAAGGAATACATCGTGGGGAAACCTGCGCACGCCTGCGAAGAGATTTAAAGGTTGCGTGAAGTCGGCCAATCCGCACTTGTCAGGCCTAATCACCCTTTGCCGGTAGGCTTGTGTCCATCGGTGGGGACGTAGAATGAGCTGATAATTATAACAGGTTATTTTTTATTTGACAATAATATCTAAATGTTTTGTTCAGTTATATTGAGCGAGCGGAAACTGTTCTAGGTTAACCCCGTGTTAACTGAAGATCAACCGTTTTAATGAATTAACAACGGATTATGTTTAAAACAACACAGTGAAAGCATTTCATCGCTGCACATATTTACATATCGGAAGCACTCGCGCGACACATTCAATGCTTGTTCAATTAATACCGATATTTTACTGAACAATGTTCGAATAAAAGAATTCCCGCTGGCGTTTTATTTGTTTCCGACGGTTTGCATCACAATGGATCGTGTGCATGTGCTGCGATGGTGGATTGTGTACATCGCAATTGTTAATTGTCATCAGTTTTGTTATGTAAAGGTAATTGATTACATACTTCAGCATATTTCATTAAATAAATAATTGACTACTGAGATTCCAGAGCGTCATTCATCTCGTAATAATGGCTAGCAACCTTAAATTGGGTGTTAGTTAAAAAAGAATCAAAGTGGCGTTTCATCATCTGCCTACCCTTCTGGGACCAAGGCGTGAGCTTTATTTATTTATTTTTAAAAAAGAAGCTAATTGAAAAGAAACATTGAAAAAATATTAATAGGAACCATTGTATAAACTTGATTCGATCATTTTGATGACCGAAGACAGTTGATATGGTAGTGAAAGTTGAATAGAACCAATTTCAACCACTTAGATAATGAAATTGCAAATATCACATTTATATTATAAAAGCGAAAGTTTGCGTGTGTATGTATGTTACTTCTTCATGTTTATACAGCTAAATGGATTTTGATTTAAGTTAACAAGAATGTAGCTAACATATCAGAATAATACTAGGTTCTATATTATTCCGAATTCCCACAGGTACGGGAACTACTCTGATAAAACCGCGGCTTGTTTCTATTAATATTTTAGTTTTCATAAAATAAATATTAATCTTGAGGTCACACAACAACTATTGTGTGTCAGTGATATGTGTATGAAATGAATACCATCCGAGTTGCTCCCTCTCATTAGGAACTTCAGTAATCTCACGATTCGTTGCGAACATTGGAATACTACGTTATAAGTTATGAAAGGAGTTTACAATAACCCTTTTTAAAAACGCTAACGTATTCTATAACAAACAAACAAAAAAAAAACTTTTTTCAAAGTCAATTTTAATTTTTATTATATTTTAATGACTCTACCACCGGTTCGGAATCTTCGCGCAGTTCTTCCGGTTCGGAATAAGTAGAGATTTTTAACATGTATTAAAAATTATTAATAATATCAAAAACATTGAATTCTGTCCAAAGTTTCTACGCTTTAGAAGTCGTGAAAAAACAGCTAGTTCTGATACATTACGTTTCTTACCACAATTCACGACATTCACAGTTGATCGGTCAATAAATTCTTATTATCAAATACTTGTTCAGCACCGATTTCCTTCACCCTTAACCTGCGTAGGTGTTATTTCAATTACATATTTATTCGTAAGTAGAAGTAGGTAGGCGTTACAGTCGATTCTTAGCAGTGCCGTGCACAGAGAATATGAGTAGGGTACGCAAAGTGAATGACAGTAGTCGCAAAAACGATAAATAATTTTCATTTTTGTGAAATTTAGTGCTGTTGATGTCAGCAGATCGCCTATAGTTTCAAATCTGTAGAGATAAATGGACAAATAAGAGGGAATCATTTAATATGGTGGCAATTTTGCCGCATATTTGCATATATTAGGTACACGCCACTGATTCTCAGGTACGTAAATATCCCAGCGCCTTTACGACCGCATCTTGATACCAGTTAAATCGTCAACTCTTTCATATCAGTATATCACGCGGCATTGCATGTGAGTATGTGGATATATGGTGTGAATGCCTTATTCAAATGTAGCGTATTCTATAAAAGTTCCACTTTATAGAATACGCTACATGTGAAAATTCTGAAATTACGTTTTACCTGCTCACTCTGTGGTCTGTTGGTTACGTGTTTTGTTATAAAGACAACGCTACGACTAGTTTATTTACCTGTTTTAATTTTAATTTAATTTGTTGTGTTAAATATAATTATCTCTCAATACTGCCCTGCGCCTGTTTATCAATACGACAGATGGTGGGACTCAAATTTACAATATATTAATGTACTCTTTGGACTCAGATACCAGAATTTTTCTAACCTCAAATCTGAATAAACACATTGGTTTGATTAATTAAGTTTAGATGTGTAGCATAAAGAGTATAATACTATTTCAAAATGAAATTTAATTAGAGCTTGTTCCTTAAGGGAAATGTGCCATTTTATATTCATTCACACGAAAGGACAAATTAATGACTTATGCACAACAGAAACAGATAAATATAAAAAATACCACAAGATTTACTAACAAATCTACGGAAACAGTGAAATACCTACTTTGCTGCATATTTATATGAATAGGCAGCCATCAATTTTATATACGAAACACGCGTATAATGAAACTTTTTGCACCAAAATTAGCAGATGATAAAGCGTTTAAGCCGAAAGTTATCAGCTGATAACAATCGTAATTTGCTTTAACTTATCCAAACACACTTTCGAAGTTTAGTCCTTTGGGTGGCAGACAATTATCTGATCCAATTAAGTGTTACTAGTACTTTATAACAAATGCATAGATAAGGATTAACACATACAATTTATAATGCATATATGTATATTTTACATCTATGAACAAACGTAAAGACATTACATTTAAATATATTAATATGCTTTTGTTATAGTCCTGGCATTTGTTTTGGTTTCATAATCTTTTTTTTTTTCATTTTACTTCTTTGTCCCTCGTAGATGGCTCTAATACATAGCTTGAAATGGTTGAAATTAGAAAAAATTTTATCGAAATAAGTTACTCTGAGGAAGAATTAAATTATTACTTTAAATATGTTTAGTATTTTGAAAATGTTATTCGAATGGAATACCAAGTAAGAGACGTATACCACGCGGGCAAAGTCACGGAAAAGCTCTCATACAATAATCATTCAACGTGTCAACGAAGCAATACAAACGATGAAAACACAGATACCAGATTCGATACACAAAACCGGGCCAGCAATTATTTTGTTAGGCTTTCATCCATCAATTCAAGTGTGCAATTTATCAAATATCCTATTTCATGCTGAGGTGCCGTAGTATTACTTCTATAAAACTGGTGTTAAAATTGATTTAAAAAAGCAATTAAATACGAGTCCAACTCGCATACGAAAGGTATGATGGTTTTACCTATATAACATAACTATTTTCTTTTCAAATTAAATAAAAAGCTAAGTTGGCTAGCCAGAGATCTTTCAGAAGAAATAAATTGATATTTTACATTGTATTAATAAATAAGTGATTCATGCGTCAGGACTCAAAAGAAAAACAGTAACTTTGTTGTCAGTTGTCATACTGATTACGATTACACTGTGACGAAATTTCATGTGTATTTTTGTGTCGTCAAAAACGTTTGTGTGATTTAGATGTTCTCTATTTTTATTTGCCCTTTGCTGCTCAATAGGGCCATTGATAAATAAATAAGTGTTGTATTTTATTTGTGAATATAAAGGTAGAGTCATACGTAATTTTTGGTTGTAATATTGTTCATGCTTATGGAGATATTAGTTGGTACGAATTTAAATTTTTAAAATCTTTTAATGAAGAATGTATTGTAATGATTATTATAAAGAAGAGTCTCTAGATATATACATGATACTTTAATTATAAAACCGATTTTGTTGCTTATTACATGCCCGTGAAGTACCTTCTTTGGAATAATTATAACTTTTAGAGCAGTTTTTTATAAAAATATATTAATGTAAAGTTCAACTCAGCTCAGGGCTGTAGGCCAGTGAATATTTATTATTTTATAATGTTTAAATAATAAAACGATGAGTAGATCGTTTACTGAAATACAGATAAAGTTTATATTTAAATTATTAACGAACATATGTATCAAAATTAAAAAGTTACTCTGAAAACAATATTTAGAGAAGCAAATAAAGTGTAGTCTGATATCGTTCCCTTACGTGTTGCTTTTAAAAGATCGTAAAGTCAAATGACCATTCACGTTTTTCCGAACACCACGCTAAAGCTTTTCTCTAATCAGATCTGCAGACGAGGCGACTGTCTGTATGCAAATGTTTGCTGAACCATCGACGCTTTATTTGCCCATTAACGACTTTCTATCAATGGCCGCTTCACTGAAAGCCATTTTACTTGAGCGTTTATTCACTTGTGAACTTAGATAAACTTGTATGGCAAGAAGGTAATATTTTTTTCTTTATTTTTTAAGCTTTGAGTAACGGGACGGTCAGCTCGCTCACCTGGTGATAAGACATACGATTACTATAACAGATGCAGTGTTAAAATGATATCTTTATATCGTTTAGTATACTCGTTCTTTAGGCCACATCACATTGTAGCTAAAAATCCACGCCAGACATACAAATATAAGTTTATGCGTACAATATTTTTTGACTGCACGGGATGAACAACTCGAACGAACACGAAGTTGTGCATCCCCCATAATCTAGTCATTTGAATGGTAAAATGTGGTATATATGCTATTTCTCTATATATGTATATGGATATGAATTATACATTAACGTTAAAAGTTTTACTTAATTTTAGGATTTACCGCAAGGCAACAGTGTTTTATATATTTTTTACCTAGTAAAGCTAAGCCATATATTCACCTAAGATATTCACAGTGCAAGATAATTAACGCTCGTTTTAGTTTTTTTTATTTGTTTGCGGTCAAACAGGTATTCTACTTGTATGGGGAGCTGGGGGGCCCTTATACGCGGGGACGTAGCATTTGCTGCTCTTACTATATGGCTAATCGGCCCTGGTTTTTTACTTACCACCGGTGGGTTATCTGCTTGCGACTAACTTTATAAAACTAAATGTAAACAACTCATGATGGATAAGAAACGCTACAAAACTTAAAAGAAAACATTCAATCTAAAGATTACACGGAATCGTACTAGCTTACATAACATATTCCAGAATAATCTAGAACAATCCGCGTCGAGACAACAGAAAAGTTTGGTTGAATGAAAACCGAAAGTATGATAAACTTGGAGAATTTTGCCGCAATACCGAGTTTTCAATTTAATTATTAATATTTGTAGTGAAAGTCAGAACTTTGCTTTGAATAGTACTATTTAACTACAAGTACAAGTATATTTGATGTATTCAATTAAAACTAGCTGAAATTAACATCTCCACCGATTTTGTATAACCGTTGTAAGTTATCTACTTCAGTAAAGGTTTAGAGTTAGACTCCTTACTTACAGAATTTGTGTGTACTGTCTCTTTGTATTAGTCTGGATGCATGGTATAATAATAATATATAACCTCTTTGATAATCTCTAAGTTAAAGTTAAGTTTGTTTGTTACGTGCCCTTCAACAATTGAATTGTGAGCGCGTTATAGAAAGCGCTGTAAAATTTATTAATTTTTTCTTTTGAAAAAATATTTTTTTTATAAACTAAATGATACATATTCAATTGATTGATTTTCAAATATTCTCTTTGTTATTATAATATGTTTCACTGAGTAGTTAATGGGTGATCTGTTTAAATTGAAAACACGTACAGTTCGATGCAAAATAATATAAAGGGCTCATAATACAGTGACATACAACAGTGTTATACTGATAACTATTAGTGCGTGGTTCAATGAGATAAGATAAGGTTGTTATAGTTTAAAATGTAAAATATTTTTCTATTTGTTCAAATTTATGAATGTTTAGAACCAAATTTTTTTAAATAATTCCGGCGTTCTTTTTCTTAACACTAAGCCATCAAACAAAGTAACGAGATAATGGAGCAATAATCTGGATGATTTTTAATTTATTTTATGTTTAGTGCTTCCTAGGGAACTCATCAATCAACAAATTTAGATTTAATTGAACGTATGGCTCCCAACATTAACTGTAATATGCGTAATTTGATACGGTATTTCTAAAGTAATTAATTTTTGCTACCGTATAAATTAATCATGGTTTATAAATGGCTGATAACAATAATTCGTGACCGTTTAATGATTGTCAGAGAAAACATATAATTTAAATATAATTATTATTGCTTTCAGTATTGGTATACGGTGATTGATAACTTCAAATACGAGTACGTAAGTCTTATCGAATGTTCGTTGGTAACAACAATAGGGAGTAATTCCCGTATACCAAACTTGAACTAGCCAACTTTTAATACTTATTTACGCTTTCATCTAGACTTTTTATAGCAAATTAATATCTGACAAACTAATGCTGAAAACCAAGTTTTATTTGAAGATTGTAATTAATGTTTCATACACTCATATGTTCTTGTAACAAACTTTTTTTTTAACAAATAAAGAAAGCGATTAACAACACAAAACGTAATGAAAATCATAATAATAATCCACTGTTATACATCCACTTACACAACACAAAATATATGAACTTTAAAAACTCGCGGTCTCGCGTCGTAGCGTCGGAGCGTCGTAAGCCGTTACGCTGTAGCCGGCTTCAACTACGAAAATGCTACGAGGCGAGCGGTTGCTGGCTGGCTTTCAATAGGGGTGGCATACAAGATTAACACGATTAGAATTATTATAAATAAATGGCATACTAAAACCCTAGTGGATTTCAAGTTCCGTGAACTCTCAGACGTTTCTGTTGTTATGTGAATTGTATGCAACATGCTTTACTCCAAACCATAATTAGCAATTTGTATTGGCCTCATGTATTATTTTAGATAAAATAGTGCAGGTGTCTAATTCAGTCTTTACTTTTAATAAAAAATAGACTGGCGGTTCAAATTATCACTAGGTAACACACTATAGTATGGGTCTAGTCCTATCTTAAAATTAACACATATTGTACTTCATTATACTAAGAGAGATTTTGAATTTGTCACTGATTTACTGTGTCAATACTCATTAAACTCTAAATGTTTAATTTTATGGCAAAATTCTGTTATGCACCTTTAGATTTTTTATTAAACTAACTTAAGCAGTATACGCACTTTAATATATTTATAAAATAATTCACGACTAGGTATAACTAAGGTCTAAACCATGTATAAACATAATCTGTTTTACCAGACTTTATAATTGTGATATTCACGAAATCACATCAATATGTTAACAACGTATCAAAGATATGCAGTCTTTAAAAGTACATTTGTTGTTGTGTTTGTTAAAGAAAATACAACATGTACGAGTTTGATACACTGACAACCCTACGATCAACTCCAGGATACCAGTGGAGCTACAATTACAATACTAAAATTTTACGAATTTTTGTACAGCGCTGAACTATTAGCACTTAAAATACTTTATTGTTATTAGTCTCTATGTTTCCAAATTTATTCTTGAACAAGAAAAGAAATTGCTTCGTCTATTATACTCATAAAATTATGGTTATTACAATGGCATAAACAGTATTTTGGTTCGAGCATTTATCACTGATATTTTCATACGTGTTCTACGAATATAAAATCTCACATAACGATATTTTGTTTGTACAACTTTTAGGGATTTAAAAAATGAGCTTGAGGACATCAATATAAGTTTTTTTATTTATGTTTAATGGTGAAGTCTAAATTTTTTTATGATCAAAACTTTTTAAATTTAGGTCCATCAAGAAACTACGAATATCGACTGACTGTAAGTTTCTTACTAAGAAGAATCCAAAAGAACTTGGTTATTACTCTTTTTATAATATTGGTGTACGCGTGTATTGACTTGCCAAAGTGTGCTCGTATTTACGCACAAATTGGCT
>PQWD01010143.1:0-24384 GCA_019425675.1 Leucinodes orbonalis | reverse complement strand
TTTAGCTGGATTGCAATTTTAATATTAATTAATCCGTGAATAAAAACTCCATTAACGCGTCACATCATTGCGCGGTACAATTAAAATCTCTGTGATAATTATTTCTCATTCATTTTTCACTTTGATTCATTTTCTAAAGCCTCTGTTGTTGTCATTTCTATTTTTATAAAAGAAGTAATAGCTGGGTCCTGGAATCGTAAGAATTATTTAATGTTATTACAAATATAAGTTAAAAAAAGTCTGAAAATAAAGATGAGTCCATGCTTCAGAAGTTCCATACAAGTTAAACTGCGGTGCCGATAATTATTTTAATAATTGGGTCTATAATACCTACCTAACAGGCAAGGCGATATTCAATGCAAATAACTACCTCGAATCAACCGAAATTAAGATAGAAAATAAGGCAATTAAGTAAGTATTATCTAGGCGAATAAATAAAATAAATATTACATTAAAAATTATAGAGATTCCCTCATTTGATTGTTTCTGAAATAAAATGCTATTGAAATAAATATTTTGCTTGATTGAAAGAAAGAAAGAAAGAAGAAAGAAAAAAATCTTTATTCAAATAAATCTGTTACAGATACTTTTGAATCGTCAATTGTTATTATTATCATATTTTTTGTGACTCTACCACCGGTTCGGAATAAGTAGGATCTTCGAGAAGAGCCGGCAAGAAACTCGAGTTACTCTTTTAATCTTTTTATATCAGTGGTTACAGTTTTGTCATTTACCTACACATAGATTTACAATAATTTATTACAAAGATTTTGTAACTGGAACACTAAGTGCAAGACCACACATCTTTATCCGATAAATATTCTTCTATTGTATAGTAACCTTTTTTCATGAGGGTTTTTTTAATCTTTAATTTAAACTGGTGAAAAGGCAATTCGGCAAGATTTTGTAGTATTTTATTAAAGAATGTTATGCCTCTTCCAACAAATGATTTTCCTACTTTACTTAGTCTAAGATTTGGGACAGCAAGTTTGTTTTTGTTCCTAGTATTAAAATTATGTACGTCACAATTTTTTTCAAACAAATGAAGATTTTTGTGGACATAAACTAGATTATGGTAAATGTATTGAGACGCTACTGTTAAAATATCGATTTTTTTAAATACTTCCCGAAGTGAATCACGTGGTCTAAGGTTATAAATGGCTCGGATGGCTCTTTTTAATTGCAATTATAATGTTAATTAATCCGTAAATAAAAACTCGATTAACGCGTCATACATCATTGCGCGGTACAAATTAAATCTGTGCGTTAATTATTTCTCATTCATTTCACTTTGATTCATTTTCTGATGTCTCTGTTGTTGTCATTTCTATTTTATAAAAGAAGTAAAAACTGAGTCCTGGAATATTAAGAATTATTAATTCTAGAAATATGTTAATAACAACCATGTGCGAACTGTCAAAAAAAGTCTATTTTTAAAGTACATCAATTGATAAAAATGTAGTCTTCGTTGTCAACGTTTCAGATCATCCACACCGGAGTAGAATAAATGTTTAATAAAAAGGTGTATGAAATAACGCGTAGAATTCTTTGAAAAACAATCATCATCATCAGCTCATTAAACGTCCCCACCGAGGGGCACGAGCCTACCCATATAGGGTGATTAGGCCTTAGTCGTCCACGCGGGCCCAGTGCGGATTGGACGACTTCACACACAACCTTTGAATCTCTTCGCAGGCGTGCATGAAGGTTTCCTCACGATGTTTTCCTTCACCGTAAGAGCGTCGGATAACGTACATATATTTTCGAAAATTCGAAAATACATTGTTACGTGTCGGGATTTGAACCTCAGCCCTCCCGGTAGGAAGGCGACAGTCCACACCACTGAGCCACCGACGCTCTTGAAAAACAATAAATGGTAATAATACATAAGATAGTCTATACTAATTTCAAATGCGTGCGTGTGTGTGTGTGAGGTAAATGGAGGTAAAATAGAGCAACAAATTGACGCTTTTTTCGAACTGACTATAATGCGTGATTTTTAAGTGAAGTTAAAGGGATGTCAAGTGACATCGTCTACTTTTTGTCTCGTTTTAGCCCCTCTTTTAGGAATCAGGAAATGGATACTCGCTATCTCGAATTTAACGTGAGCAAAGCTGTATGCAAAAGCTAGTTATCTATAAAATGACTTTCAGGTAAACATAAACCTTGTAATACGTGTAAAAACACAATGAAATACGCTCTCTTTTGATCCAAAACATGTTATAATCCCGTTCGCGGGCGAAGGTACAATATGTTTTTAAATAGGCATGAGAAATAGGGTTGGCACTGGGCAATTTAACATGCACTTTTTATTTAAAAAATTCTCAAATTTCTTAACATCAGCATTGGGGAGCCCGATGGCCTAACGGCTAATAAGTTACATACTTTTAAAATACTATTTTCATTGCGATTGATGAATTAAGAAGGTGTTTTAGTTCCCTTCCAACTTTTTATTCAACCTTCCGCAGTCCACTGCTGGACATTCATGTTCCTGTTTTGCCCTATATCGTATTTCTCCGGCATTTAAGAAGTTTTCTAAGACGATGTTTCCCCTTTAGAACTTGACTGCTCCACCAGCCATTATTCCTGTGATATCCAACTTACTGAGTACGCGAGATATTTGGTTACTTTAGCTATGTTAAGGATACCCATTTGTGATGTTATCCCTTGAAGAGTGTGTCCATGTCTCGGCTATGTATTACGATATCATGGCTCAATCTCTAGGTCTTGCGAAATCTTTTAATGATATTTTCTAGTTAAATGACAATAATCCCAGGTCTACCAGTCTGTCCATTAAATCTTTGTCTTGTGGACAGCAAAGGTGTGCTTTCAAAATAATTGCATGGATTTCTTCGTTGTCTTTAACCCCAGTTTTGATTTTGAGGAGTATAATTTATAGCGGAGCATTACTTGGGAAGATTTATTAGGCTGTGGCACGTATAATAAACGGTCTGAGTCCTTCATACATTTTAGTTCGGTTTTTGCATGAATATTTTTTCATACATTGTACCTTCTATGTTATCGACAAGACAATCCCAAAGTCTGGCCAATCAGTAAGCAAAAACATAAGATAAGCTAAGACTACGTAGATAGGATCACAAGTACTAAATTCTTAGTAAAAACAAATCGAAACTCACTGAAAATACAACACATTAAGCACTTTGTGATAAAGTATATGATTTAAGAAATGTATGCATAGCACATTATAAACGTCCTGTCCTGAAAAAACAGTAAGATTATTTGTATTTTTTTGGATGAGTATATATTATACACAGTTTTTTTACGAGGCAGTGCTTAATTCTCGTGAAAAACCTGTAACTTTGTTTTGTATTTTTCTTAAATGTTAAAGTAATGGACAAAAAGTGACAACCCTATGAATGGGTGATAGATACACAGCACAAAAACACGTAAAACTCAAGCGCGTACACTCGACCTAAACTCAGTTTAGAGTTGAATATCGTGTGTGAAATTGGTTTCTTGTCACGGCTTTGTCACAAATGTCGTCAAGTCTTTATACGATCTACTTGGTTTGGTGCTCCATAAAATAGTTATGGCTCTACTTTTAACAGAAAAACACTGGCAAAACAGTTGTATTTTCTTCTGGTCGAAAAGGAGAGTAATATTTAGTGATAGCGTTTGGTTTGACTACACAAATAATAACATAATTTTTATTAAGGTTGTTAAAAGATTGGTGCTTATTTACGACTTTCAATGTTAGACTAATTGAAACGTAATATTGAAAGTTGGCTATTGGATCCAAATATAATAAGATACGAGTAACAAAGACTCGTATATTGCAAAAGTTAGTTATAAATAATTACATTTTATTGCTGTTTGCTGATGTAATGTTAGAATTATTAATGTTTAATTTTTCAACTTTTTTACTAAAGCGTCTGTCAGGACCATGAAAATTGCGTTTCTTCCAATGCGTGCAATGGTTTTTCTTTTCAGACAATCCATCCGCAATGTACTGACTCATCATGAGTTTTTGTTAGACAGTGGGCCGATGAAATCCGGTAACCTGNAGCACTTCCACTCTTAGGTATACTGCACTACGATTTAGTAGATTATAGTTATACATACATATATCTATAATATCAGTTGCCTATGAACTATTAAAGCATCTAATTGTATTGTAAACATATTTGCGCATTGTTTCTTGTTGATTGTATCTCAATATCCGATGTACCTACACATCACATTATTATCCAGCGAGTAGTAAACATTGTAAATTATTTTAAACTTTTACATTTTCCCAATTTGTATTAATTTGCTCATTTATGTTTACCATACAATGTGGACTTATTACTAACAATTCAAACTAAGTGTTTGTGTGTTCTGACCTTTGTTACCTATCTATTTTGGAAAATAATTAACAGTAGTACTAGTTAAACTACATTTAAACTCAGATATTTAAAAACATACGTTGCCAATTTCCTCATGGTAATACATAGGTCAAAGGTAACGAGAAATAAATAAACCTTCAATTTGGAAATTATTACAAAACTGAATGTTTTTGTGCAACCTACGATATGAAACTGTTGTTAACCTTGTCAGCAAAAAAAAAATTACTTCATGATCCTGTATAAAGCCAAATGATTCATAATCGAGAAGATGAACTTGGGTCATAACGACTGCTTATTTAAAATTTGCATTTAAAAGGTGATGCCCTTTTTTAAATTTTACAATGTCACATTGTGTAAAGCATTTAGCGACACGTTGTTTATTGAGTAATTTCATTGAATAATATACATATTTGAAATAATTATATATTAATATATATCTAATCAACATATTTATATTACTCGTATGGTAGTAGTGATGATATGTATGTTATGTGAAGCACTATTATAATCGGTCGTGAAAGCGATTTGGACTCGCACTTTGGCAAGTTATTTTGCGCGAGAGATTTTCCTATCTGTCAAAGTCGCGAGATATTAAAAATGAAACCTTAATTAGGTTGTGTGGTCGCTGTAGGTACCTATTGCTTTTGGTTATCTAATATTTAGCTGGTTGAGACGATTTTGATGATTATTTTTAGAAATTTCGATCATGCCCAAGTAAGGGTCAGATAATGGGGTGGTACGATTTCTTTTTGTATATTTTTAATTTTAATGCAAAGCAATTGTATAAAGTCCCTCCAATAATTAAAGCCCCTCTTATAATGGAGGCGAAAGAAAAGGAAAGATGCTACGCAATGATTTACAACAGTCACCTGTGTTTCACTTGATTAATTTTTGAAGAAACATTACACCGATATTGTTGTGACTGTCATTAAAGTCCTGATGATGTATACGAAGGACGTTTGTGTACATTTAAATCTAAAAAAAAACAGAACGATTTCGTAAGTTTTTAAGGTTCGTTTCTTATCAGAGAATTAATTCGAGAGCGGAAAGAAGACTTTATTAGCGCTTTTGAGTGAGCACTTCTGGTGATTCTAGCCAGTAGTGGAATGAATCCTCAAGGAAAAGTCGTTCAATTAATTTTCCTCAGGCTTTCGGCGATGCCACAGATAGACAGTCATGTGGTGGCGTTGGCCCCAGCCTTTGCGAGTTTTATGGCATTTCTTTTCAATCTCGAAGATCCATATTAATATCAACATTCAGGTACAAGTAATAGAAATAACTCTACCTTATTCCGACCTCTAACTGTGTAATATGTTTAATGTAATAGAAACAGGACTTGGTTTATACATTTTCCAATTTTTTTCATGTATTTTTCTCATATTTGGACATAAGCTTGAGCCCATGTCGGTCCTATAAAAATCTTATCTTATGAACATACAGTTTATATAAGTATTAAAAGCATCAGCTTTACAAATTTTGATATCCAGGCCTAAACCAGAATACAAATGACCAAATCCAATAGCACCCACGCGGATGGAGATGTTGGTTCTGCTAAAATTGTCTGTAATAACCAATGTCATTTATGTCATATTTACTTATAGTGAAGCTTTATCAGAATTATTCTGCTGGTTTTCTGTTCTGTAAGACTAAAGTTTCATTAAATTTAAGCTGTCTAAAGATTAATACTATTCCATACATTTTTAGGTTGCCAGTCATCTCAATTAATACTTTCGAGAAATAACAATTCAGTGGTCAGCATTGTGAACACACCTCTACACAATTGATTCTAGTCATTACACCTTGCCTGTAACCTAAGTGTCTTGGGATCAAGTTGAGACAGATTAGATTATTAAATATAATTAACTGACTAAAAGTAATCACCTACCAACAACATGGCACACGTGGGTACTTATTTAAAATAATTATTCATAGCAATATTTAACCATATACAAAGGTATGTGTAAATTGTTCGTGATTGCAGTAACACAGTATGTGTTGTACACACAGATATCCGAATGTGTTTTATCATTCACTATGTAATAACTAAGCTTATGTATGTTAATCAACTTTCAATGACTCATCGTCACCAAGGCCCTGTCGGGAAACCAGCCCTTCGTATCTTGTTGTATTGGATTAGCAACCCACTTTGCTATTTCGACCAGCAATGAATAGAGATAGAATCCTTTTATGCACTCAAAGACCAGATTTTGTATTATTATTTTCTTTATTGTGTTTTGTAATGTATCTGTAACTGTTATAATGACTTTTAATCTCTATTAAAGTTTGTATTGTCTAATGTGTGAATGTACAAAGTAAATAAACTGTAAACTTATTGTAACTACTCTCATTTCCTCAGCCCTCATGCGCGCTCTGCACATGGGTCTGCTTGTAACACCAATAGTGACTTTTCAATATTGGTGTTGTTAAAATTACAGTGTCCAATTAGCGGATTAAGACATTTTCTGCCTAGTTTAAGTATGAACCCAGTGAGAAGACCGCGATAGGCGATTCGATTGGTTTGCGACTGGAAAAAATATTCGAGGACCGTAAATACCTTCATGGGCTTATGGAATATACCAACGACTACACGCCTCGTTATATACATAAACTTGATTTATGCTCTATACAATTCAATTGAATAGGTAGGTAGGACTGCAACATTGTATGAGATCAATTTACCTTAAATACTTAAGCACGTAGGTAAAACAGTTGCGTGATTCTACATTGTATAAGCTAAATAAATCATTTAGTAAGGCTAACGCCTAGGCTATAAACCTACATCACTGGCGTGTAGTATGGTTGGCTAAAGTTTTATAGAGGAACTTGTAATAGTCGTTTACGTAAGTACTTTAATCAACCTATTTACCATAGTTAGTAATTATCTACATTGAAATAACTAGATACATATGGCTTAACAACTCTACACGTGGGGTCATGTGCGTTTTTTATATAGTGTCAAAAATAGAGAGTTTAGAGTTCGTACTTTAACACCGAATGAATATGTACGGTACATTACCGAAACAAAATTTTAAATTGTGTTTCTGTTTGTTCCGGGTAAACTGTGAAACGCTGGGTGCATTTGGACAGGACTTTTTGGCAGGTACTGATGTAATAAGGAAAAAATAGGCTACTTTTTTAGAAAAATAAAACAACGTTTCTCCGAGCGTTGCGTGAGCTGCGCGCTTTTAGGTTATGTTTTACTGCAGGAGAATATCATAACTCAAGTAATACCGCGGGGAACGCTTGTATATAATATATACACAGGCATTCACGTATCTCCATCTAGCCCATTCTTATAGAATCATAAATTTATCTTAGAAAATATGTGGAGATAGAATACTCGACTTATGAGCGAAACAACTTTGGTAAAATATAAATAATATATTAAAAGAAGAAAACACGTCTGCCATTACAATAGTGAAAGAGAAGAACAAAACACAATCAATTAATAATATTCTTTTACATTTGACGGACTTGTAAGAAATGAGGTTGCATATTAACCATACAGCCGCCCCATTGAAATTACATTCAATAGTCAAGAAAGAAACTAAATAATCGAAACATAAACATTATAAAGCTTTAAAGAAACAACATACATACTTACAACAAAATCAATTTGAATGAACTATTTAGACAATATATTTAAAATGACTATAAAGTAAATGTGTGACCCATTAAGCTTCAAAGACAAAAACAAAGTTTAGCAGATCATAAAATCGAATTAACTATTTACTTCAAACATTTGTTAAAACATAAATAATCGACATAAAGCAGTATTAAAATTGCATTAAACTAAACAGAAAAATGGTTAAACATCAAAAACTGGCAACAGAAATTAAATTATTAACCAACTTAAATTAATTATTTCTTTTTTTTAACCAATCTTTCTATAACTGGGAGAAGCACGCATTGCATAAGTAATAGGCCTAAGAGCCTTGGTGACTCATTATTGTAGACTGTTGCCTTCCAATCTGGAGGGCGCATACAGGTCCAATCTCACGTTCCAATATCTTGATGAATTTTCAAACTTATATGTATCTTTATTTGACGCTCTTACTGCGAAGAAATCATCTAAGGAAACTTGCCACAATACGAAGTTATTAAGTTTAAGTAGGCCAATACGTACTAGGACCTCGTGGACGACTACGGCCTATACACCTTTTACGGGAAGGTTTGTGCTCCACGGGGGAGCGTATTATGAGGTGACGATGATGAATAGGCCGCTCGACTGGAGTTATAAAACAGCCTCTCCGAAAACAGGCGTGAAACTACACTTATAAATAAAATATATCCTTTGAAATTCACACAGCGCCATCTGCTCCCAAACTAAGCATTGGCCTGTGTAATATGGGGTCTAAACAACGGATAAACATACTGTATACTTTTTAACCTATGAACCGCCGGGATTCAAGACACAATCATAAGCAACCGTGGTGGTAAAAGGGTTAAAATAGAGGGAACACACTAGTAATGACGTCTAAGTTTCTAAAGGTGCCAGTGTCATCATGAAGTGAAGTGTCTACTTGTTTAACTCTACTTCATGATCGACCGAGAGAGGGCGTTACACTCCGATTACCAAGATCAGTCTTTAAATCAGAACTATTCTGCTCCAATGGCAAACGGTTCTGCGCAATATGCATCCAGCACACTCAACTGCTAAGTACTTCAATTTGTTGATCCGGCTTTTTCTAATGCTTTATGCTGGGGCCACACGAAGGTTTTATGTCTAACGCCCATCAACGCCATAATTATCGCTATCATTTTAATGTGCAACTTGGGTGGATACGCTGGAAATTATCGCGATGTAAATACGTACAATACTTTAATGGGCATCAACATCCATCGTCGCCATAATTAATGACATTATCCGTTAGTGTGGGCTCCAGAATAAGAGACCCCGAGCGTATTTCACTTCATTGCCTTTTTTGTTTTGTGACTTTAAACTTGAAAACCAATCCCGCAGACATTGGTTATGCATGTCTCAGCTTCGTTTAGCGGGTAAGCTGCATTACTCAAAAACTTCTTTAGACATTAAAAAAAAAATGCTGGTCAAGTCGGGTAATTGGGCTCGAATATGAAAACATTTCTGCACAGCAACAGGTTTATGTGGTTTAGATGGCTTATGTAAAATTATTACTATATGAACTGAATAAAAAGCCTGTACTTATGTAATCATCTCGAATTGCCATGATTCAGAATAGATAGTCCAAGTGTTCTTAATGAATCAAATGCTATTAAACGTTGCCGCGCGCCGTTTCCGCCGATTAGCGTTCTCTGGCTAAAATTACTTAAATTACCCAACTTGACGTGTCCCACTTAACCAATTGCTGATTTTAAAAGCGGTATTTATGTTTTTATATGGCTAATTCAGTGATTCGTCCCACAACACATTCGTCACATTAGGATGAACATTTATTTAAAAAAAAAAAATTTCGATTCGTCCCTTTTAATTTATTCTCATAACATATTACAATGAGATTAAATACCGAACCGTAGTGTAATCGGACATCTTCGATATAATTATGGCACCTTTTTTAACAATACAATTTTTTTTATATCATACTCCCCGTACTCATACTCCCGTTTACTATTCATACTATTCATACCGTTTACTATTCATACTCCCGTTAGTTCACCTATTAAAAAAATATTCTTGCGAAACAGTCGAAGTACGAGTAATAGTCTCCCATCACCAAGGTAAAGTTATAGTTTTTTATGTTAAGTTTAATAAGGGGTGACAAAGTTAGGGGCGACGAGCGGTAGCGACCGCTTAAAATGCAGCCCTCTTACGAGTAAATGCGGTAAATACATGCGAAATGCTAGTAAACCAATGAAATATTATAATATGATATCGTTTATTAACCGAACTGGTACTACTAAGTATGAATATGTATAACTAAGGCGGCAAAAGGGTTAATCATAAAAATATGCTATATACATGAGTTCCTTATTAGTAAACAACGCGATAACAATAAAAAACATTAATTAAAGTTTTATGTATTTATCACTATTTAAAATTATGTGTGTAATACAAAGAGCTTTGTTTATTATCTCAAGTTTTATTTACAATCGAGGTGAATAAACATCGGTTAAAATATTTAACTATCTGCTGTGTTCGGATTTAGCAAAAACATAAAAACAGATAAGCGACTCATTAATATCACCGAATAAGGATTATCAATACTTTAAAGAAAAAATATTACTTAGAAACCTTAGAAAGTACTTCGCATACAATGTTTCCTACTCTAAAATATAAATGTTACACTTAATTTGTTTGACAACCCATTTGGTGTAATGAGTGAGATATCGGTTAGTGCACCAAGGGCTTCGGGTGCGATTCTCGAGCAGTACAAATATTTGTATGCATGAATAGGAGACATTGTCAATGGTCTGGTTGTTGGTATGCATACCTATTGTATTCATAAATATATGTATATAAGTATGTCTTCAGTAGTTTAGTACTCTAACTTCATAAAATTTTTTTTTTCGAACTGACTACTGCTGTTGGCCGCAGATGCCCTTTACAGCTTCACCGGGCAAGTGGCGAGCGCAGATGACTTATTAGCTGATAGATGCCTTAGTATTTACACAACGATCCTAAAGGCGTCCCCGAACGGGACTCGAACCTCGGCTTAGGGCGTTGCGGGGGGGGGGGCTTGGTAGCCAACATATGTTTGGGGAGAAAAGCGGCCCGGCACATGCCGGTTACGCGAATAGGGACTGTGCGAACCTACAGGACACGCGACGATGGCCCCGCCGCGGGGCGGAATCTCGGTTGTCGATTTGTGGAGTGTAACTTTAGTTTTAGCTACCGTGGTAAGGGTCGTCCGGATCGTCTAGCACGTCCCGTGGACGCCGACGTTTACGCGCGCGAGGTGAAATATTATTATTATTAGCTGCTGTTGTAGAATAATCAGCAGAGGAGACAATGAGCGGGTTTGAATGCGCTATTGCCGAGTCGAAGAAGCGTTTAGACGCCAACTTTAGGTACTGCGAAATCGTAGGCAGCCCTAAGTCTAAATGAAGGTAGGGCTGTTGGCGCAGATGGCTCTCAGCCTTAAATACAAGCTCTTCGTTTAAAATGGGTCTAGATGGTGCTGTGTGAATATCAGTGGATATTTATTTAATTTAATAGAAATAAATATATTACCTATTCTTATGATACCTAAATTTAAACAACTTTAATTATTACCTAATATTTGCATTACCCCCGCTGCAATCACTATTGCAACATTGTACCACCTTTTGTAACACATATTCCTGTCAAATAATTAAATTCTATTCTATTCTTAATACAATAGGTTCTATCACTGGTTCCTAGGAGTAACTCGCACCCAATACTCGGGAATGGTAGTTATAATTCCTTGAATCCGTTTCGCTGGTTTTTCAAGAGGTTTGCCGTCAGCCGTGGAAACGTGAAAGGCTTGCATGAAACAAGCGAACACTTGGAACATGCTCTGACGAGCGTAAGTCTCACCGGCGCAAAGACGACGACCTGCAACATTGCCAGGGACAATTATGTAGGAGATATTATACATATTACATTTTAATAAAATTTAATTGTCTGTTTGTAATATTGAAATAATTTTTTTTTCTCCATGCATATATATAACAGTAAATAGGCCAAACTAATAAAAATATATACACCACTACAAAGTATAAAACGAAGTCGCTTTTTCTGTCCCCATGTTCCTATGTGCGCTTAGATCTTTAAAAGTTCGCAACGGATTTTTTAACGAACGAGTGATTCAAGAGCAAGGTTTATATAAAAACATCAATTAAATAATGGCGAAAAAATATTACCATAATAATACAGTAATCGCAGTAAGGAACCTCAGACTTGGCACGTCTTTGTCTTGATTTCATTACTTTTTAGAGATAATCAAACAGCTCAATCGAGACTTGGCTAGATTTTTTACAGAATGTTTTTGGTGGGATTTCACTTCTTTCTTTAGAAACTTGAAAGGATTATTGGACGATCCATTGGGTATAATGGTTGAGACGTCAACTACTACACCAAGGGTTCCGGGTTCGATGTTTGTATTGGTCTAGCGCGCCCGACTTGGCGAGCCTTGACTGCCGTGCCCCCAGATTTTTGTCATCGGATGAAGCGGCCCAACATGTTAAATATATATTGTTTAAAGGCGGTATGTCGATCTCTTATAGTTTGGCTGGGCTCTTATGTTATCTAAGCAGGGTCACCAGGTACTCCAGATCTTCGATTATCCAAGTTTTTATAGTTTTACCTTTATGAAGCCATTAAACCCTAACCCTGTACCAAATTTCAGCTCTCTGAGTTAGTGGGAAGTACTAGTTCTATTTGGATGATTTTGTTATCTTAGCAGGGTCACCAGGTACTCCAAATCTTCGATTATCCAAGTTTTTATAGTTTTCCCTTTATGTAGCTATTAAACCCTAACTCTGTACCGAATTTCAGCTCTCTGATCATGAGTGAGTGAATGAGTGAGTGTCTATCTGTCGAAAATGCGAAACTTTGCTTTCGCTTAACGTCGGAACTAAATGACTTACAGACTTGAAATTTTGGATCTAAAGTATGTTATTATATCTAACTAGATGACGAAAATTTCAGCGCTCTGATATTATCCAAAGGTTCTCAAATTGGGGCCTGAAAATACGGCGAAATGGATCCTGTAAAGGATGGTACGGCAGTGTTTGCTTCGCGCTCGACTGCCGTGCCCCCAGATAATACAATACTTTGTCTTATTTTACAAATGTCAAATACAATGTATTTCCTTACCAGCGCCGAATGGTAACGACTTATCCTTAGACGGGTCAAAATGGCCGTCGGTTATGAATCGTTCAGGTCGGAAGTTTTCAGGATCTCCCCAAATCTTTTTATCCATGTGCAGCATCACATAATTAGCACTAACTAAAGTGTCCTAGAAAGAAGAAAAAAAAAGTGAGAACCTTCAATCTATTAAAATAAACCAAAAAATATGATGCCGTTTGTTAAATCTTCACAAACCTCAGGTATGTCATAGCCGTGGAACTTGACAGGTGATGTGCAGCGATGTGGAACACCCAGAGGCACCAATGTCTCATATCGCATCATTTCGCGAATACAGGATTCTGTGTACGGCATGCTGTGAATGCCCAAAAACATTAACGCGATACTAACTTTTGATTGATTTATTTAGCATATTAACAATGCAAATACGAACATTTTTAAAATATAATAAATCCTAGTAGTGTATTCCAATGTTTACTAGAACACTAATTTGGGCAGAATGTTATTTTTTAATACTTTCTACGAGTATTTTCATAACAAATGTTAACGCCTTACACAATTCCAAACCAACCACTATTACCTACCCTGCCTACACATTACCAGGGTCAGATTAGTCAAACCTACATACAAGACAACATAGAAAGAATAGCAAATAGAATACCTGATGGATCGCAACAAAATAAATAAAAATTAAAAGGAGCGTAAATTACCTTGGACGTCTTATGCGTGAACATCTTAATAAATTTAAATCCTAAACTTTTTAACGTAAATGTTAAATGGTACGTATATAATATATGAATACCACATTTCTACCCTTGAAATCGCTGGATTATACCCTAAACTAGGGATCCTGAAACAAAATTTGCTACAGGCCCCGCGCTGTCTTTATTCGGCACTGCATATAACACTGTTATAGCACTGATAATCTCAAATATATATAACTCAAAGGTGACTGACTGACTGGCTGACATCACAGCCCAAACCACTGGACAGATCGGGCTGAAATTTGGCGTGCAGTTAGATGGTATGACGTAGACATCCGTAGAGAAAAGATTTTGAATAATTAAACCCCCAAGTATTCCCTTATTAGGGTTTAATTTAAAAAAAACAAGGGATGGAAGTTTGTATGAAACTTTGTCTATTTAAACCTAGTTAAGCTACTATGACGTAGACATCCCCTAAGAATGGTTTTTGATAAATTCCACCTCAGTGGATAAAACAGAGGATGCAAAATAATACTACTTACGCATTACGAAGCTGTTGGCAAAAGTTAGTACAATATTTTCTGTTAAAGGTGAACTGGGATTCAATTGGGACTGATCTTGAGATAGTAGTCGGGGCCGACGGCTTAACGGGCTGGCCAAGACGCGAGTATTAACTGTGATTTGACTTTGACGTTTTATATAACAAGGCTATGAATTAATTAGCAATGATGGCTTATTTATACACAATAAGCATTCTCGAGCTCGTCGTGAGCGTCGGTGGCTCAGTGTTGTGGACTGTCGCCCTTACCGGGAGGGCTGAGGTTCAAATCCCGACACGTACCAATGTATTTTCGAATTTTCGAAAATATATGTACGTTATCCGACGCTCTTACGGTGAAGGAAAACATCGTGAGGAAACCTTCATGCACGCCTGCGAAGAGATTCGAAGGTTGTGTGTGAAGTCGTCCAATCCGCACTGGGCCCGCGTGGACGACTAAGGCCTAATCACCCTATACGGGTAGGCTCGTGCCCCTCGGTGGGGACGTTTAATGAGCTGATGATGATGAAGTATTCTCGAAAACCACCATTTAACAGTTTAAAATTGAAGAACTTGTGACAAATTCTATTGAAATATTATATAAAAAACACGAACAGTGGATATTTTAGGGATCGTTATTATTACATTTGGAATCTTTATATAAATGTACATGTTTCTAGTGTTTACAACGGCGACAATTATAAACAAGGTAATAAATTATTGTATCGTCTGCTAAATAAGCAACAAGACATTATTTATTATTGCAATTTAGTATGAACCATTCTTTGTAGTATCTATCTAAGTTATAAAGCTTTAAATCATCATTGCAATTAACTACCTAAAGTAAAATTTTGGTTAAATATTTTAAACTGTCTTTTTGGGAAGTGATAACCAAGATAAATAAGAATATACCTATATTTATGATAATGGGATTAAATTATTATTTAATGCAGTTAAAACTGCAGTGTGACCGTAATGACAGGGATTGAACACTTTTCTTGCACATATCGCATTCTACTGCTGGACCAGGCTGAATTTTAATTTCGCAGGTTATTTGAAAATAATTTATAAAAATTCCATTGAACCACTGCCTGACATAATTTATTTAACCTTTATTCAACGTTCGTGTAAAATAATGGATACACAATAATGGTACATAAGTCTATTAACTAAATCTGCAGTTACTGATATCTGGAACGAATGCAATTTACTCATTCATTCTGATAACATAACATTGAGCTTTATACTTAGTTGATATAAGCGTGAACGACAGCTAGACATCGTACAAAAACGCAATACTTACGCAATCGTTGCAAATTGATATCTTAATAAACGTATTGGGTATGATAATAACCTACCAATCGAAAAGTTTGAGACACTGAACTTATCTAGAATTTATGTAAAACAATTCTCGTTCATGTGTTAAAGAGTATAAGAAATCAGAATACAGTAATGTAGTGACTGTTTCCATTTCATATTTATTCGCTTGAACCCGTAAGGGTAAATCTCAAAAGTACTGCAAAATCTTTATTTAAACCTACTCAATCAATTGATTGAAAAATTGTTTCATTCGGAATGCACGATCCCGGCTGCAATCTTAACCGCGTGGTGGTTTACGGTCCAATATCCAATGACGATGTTGTGAAGAAAGATGATTATAAGTATTAGTAGGGCGTTTTGGCTACTAACTTGCGTTTGTCGTCGAGATTGGGCAAGCGACCAGAGCCGACAACGCGGTCTATCTCTTCGTGTACACGTTGTTGGATCTCGGGCTGAAGCAGCATCCGCTCTATTAGCATGGACAACACCGACTCCGTTGCCGTAGCCGCCGGGAACATGTAGTCGGTACACGTTAGCACGAGCTGGTCCACTGTACATTATATAGAAAATGAATCAGTTGTAATAAATAAATAAAGCTCACGCCTTGCTCCCAGAGGGGTAGGTAGAGATGATGGAACACCACTTAGCGCGGTCTTGACATTCTTCCCTAGCTTCATTCACATCTATCAATCTTCTCATACAAGCTTTTTTATTACTTTTGCTTGGGAAGTCCCAGTCTTATTAAGGACTTGACCATCATCATCATCAACTCATTAAACGTCCCCACCGAGGGGCACGAGCCTACCCGTATAGGGTGTATAAGCCTTAGTCGTCCACGCGTACCCAGCGGACGACTTCACGCACAACCTTTGAATCTCTTCGCAGGCGTACGCAGGTTTCCTCACGATGTTTCCTTCACCGTAAGAGCGTCGGATAATGTACATAATTATTTTCCGAAATTTCGAAAAGACCTTGGTACGTGGCGGGATTTGAACCTCAGCTCCCGGTAGGAGAGCAACAGTCCACACCATTGAGCCACCGACGCTCAAATCTATCTATCGGTATCTTTGTTTTCAACAACTATTTTGACTATTAATTTTATATTATAAATATTCACCTAATTTAATTTAGCTCGGTTACACCCCGATTTTTTTTGCCTTATTTGTGTATGTGTGAATTTGTATAATAAACTTCGTATAGGCGTTATTATTGAGGTTTATTGGGACTTTATTTAAATTTATTATAAAGGTAACTCGGGGATTCTTAATAACGAGTGTATTTAAATAAATTCTACGCGATTGCCGCGGGCAAAATATAGCAGCAGGATAATAAGCACTTACCTGAAAAAGTAGATTTATCGTGTTCGGCTTCTTCTTTGATTCTCTTTATGTACATATCAAGAAAATGTCGATTATATGAATCATCTTGAGTCGCCATTACATCTTTCACCAATTTCTGAAATCAAATAAATATTGATAAAGGCCTCAACTGGGATCATTTTTACTTCCTACTTCAGCCAACAAAAAAAAATATGTTCTGAAAATAAAGATGACAAAGAGTCATCTTTATCTGCAGAAAATCATTCTTGAACAAACTGCGTAAAAATATACGCTATGGTTTGGACACGTCTTTCTCGAGTTTGATTCAATGATCCGCAAAGTAAACTGCGATTAAAGCTTAGCGCTCTACACTACCTATGCCAGGAAAGCCATTAACAATATACTTTATGATGTGGCATGTGCATTTTAAAATAAAGGCCCAACTCCACAGAGACGAAAATACGAATGATTATTTAGATAAATTATAAACATTATTATAATTGAACAAATGAAATGAAACATATACGTACTTCTTGTATTTAATTAAAGTTATCATCGCCAAGGCGCAAAATACATGTAATTGATGTCATATGTGCCATTTAAATATTATTAATGTAAATTGCTATCGAGGAAGGAAATACAATATGAACGATATGATACTTCAATACATGCAATGGAAACTAGGTCAATTAATTGCGACACTCTCATGAGGTCAAAGGGTGGCTTACAAAGGAAATCGTATGCTCTCGTTAGAGAATACCTTTGATTACCAATGGAGTTTAAAGGCAGGTAAGTGTATAGTAAAGTTTATTATGTTTTGTATTTTTCAACAACTGGTTATATGGGAATTCAGACATCTCGATCAGTGACAACTGCAGAATGGTTGATAAATATAAAATAAGTATCTACTACCATTATTGGTTTCATTTAATGGGCAATCTGTTATGGGATAATTTTATCCTTGCCATTAGCAGTGGCGTGCACAGAGATTATGAGTAGGGTATGCAAATTGAGTGACACTAATCGCAAAAACAATATATAAGTAACATTTTTGTCGAATTCAGTGCTGTTGTTTACAGCAGATCGCCTATGGTTTCGAATCTGTAGAGGAAAATAGGTGTATAAGTGGGAAGCATTTAATATGGTGGCAATATTCCGGGTTGTCTGGACGCACAGGGTATGCAATGCTTATTTGCATATACGGAGTGCACGCAACTAACCATCAGTTGAGGTAACTGGTCGGTCTGTTCATATTATATTTCTGAAAGGTTTAGTTGGATTTCATACAATGCTAGCTAATTAATGATAAAGCTTACCGAGAAAAAGTCTAATAGATGCTGATTGCCTTTTCTGAGGCCATTGTATCCACTGAAGTTAGGTAATATATCTTTAAGCCAAGGTGTAAGAGTAAGGGCTCCGCCCAAGTCGTTGCTACTCCTCTGGAACAAAAGAGTGCCGCGAGCAAGGTGCCATAGTGCGTGGTAGTCCCGTCTTGGCAGTGTAGTTTGGCTTAGTACATGCAACATACCATTTATGAACGGAGCCGCAAAGTAATGCGGCAAGTAGATGAGGTCCTTTTTAACTAGTTCCTAAAACAATAAAAGCTCATAAATAAAATATACACGGTCGGGCTTCGCTTACATTAATGAGCAGATTTTGGCGTTTTACAGAGGTGTACCCATAGTAAAAGCCTTCATCAGTCTGTATAGGTCCACTCTTCTTTTTAATATAGAATATCATTGGGTCCACTGCAGGGCACATGCCTTCTCGCACAGTATACCTATGTGAAGGATAGGCCTTGACCCACCACGGGGGCCAAATACGGATTGGTGGGTGGGTGATTAAGATATATCTTATATATATATATATATATTATATTATTATATATATTATATTATTTATATTTTATTTCTGTTTCATCCTGTATTTTACTGTCGTATTTATGTATGTGTAAATATGCATAACCTTCGGTATAAGTGACATTATTTAGATTATTTGGGGTGTTGATTAAACTTTATTAAAGAGGTAAATCGGGGAAGACACATTACGGAGAAATTTTCATGAATAACTAGTGAATTCGAATAAATCCTACGCGATTGCCGCAGGCAAAAATAGCAGATGAGTACTAAGAATATGTTTATTATATATGTATGCAGAAAATATTTACAAGTACGTGTATGTTTATGATTTGTTTACTACCCATATTACAGACAAATGCTGCTTGACATGCGAATAGGTACTGCGCGAGCCTACAAGGAATCACGAGACGAAGACCTCGGTAGGATGGAACCTCAGATGTCGGTTTGATGAGTTACTCAGTGTGTCATCTACGTTGTCGGCCTTCAATGCGGCGGCTACCGTAACAGGATTGTTCTGGATCGACTAGTACTTCCCGTGAACGTCGACGCTTACGCGCCCTAGGTCAACTACGAGTATTATCTGCTGTTATATAATAAATCAGCAGAACATGAGCATTCTTGAATGCGCTATTGTCGAGTCGAAGAAGTGTTTAGACCTCATCTTTAGGTATTGTGAGATTGTCAGCAGCCCTAAGTCGATATGAAGATTTACATTACGTAAGATCCACGGTGCACCCGTGCTTCACCTTTCTGAATGACTCGTAGCCTGTCACGTATATAGTGGACGCCAGCGTTTGCAATAACACGCTGGCATAAGCCATTCTAAGTAAAAAATGTTTTTTTTTCGAGCAGGTACCTACACATGTTTACACACAATTACGTCCGACTGTATGTAAATATTCAGACTTTATGTGCGTTCATTGCTAGACTTAACAGAATAATATTATTGCCCTAATAATCTTTTTAAGACCTATCAAATAAAAAACACTTACATGTTCTGCGATAAATTTAGGTCCATTGATATCATGTCTATCATCTCCTTTATTTCACTTTCCATTACGGACTCAAGATTTTCATCTCGTCTGCCAAAACCGAAGTCCCGTAAATATCTCAGAGAAAATCGCCTCTGGATATGCCAGAAGTAGCCATCCGTGAAAAATATTCCTATGCAAAATTTAATTTATATCATCATCAGCTCATAAACAACCTTAGTGAGGGGCACGGGCCTTTTAGTATAGGGTGATTAGGCCTTAGTCGGCCCCGCGGCCTTAGCGCTGATGGGCCGACATAATTAAATCTTTGTCATCGAAAAATAATAAGAACCGCGCTTTCATTTTATTTTTAGGAAATTGATAAACATTTGTAGTATTCAACACCTGAGATAAATTTTATATATTACGCCTACATTTTCGTAAATTTCCTAGGAAATTAATCATTTTGCGATTCTTATTATTTAAAAGGTTAAGTTTAGTCTTAAATCGATACTTTAATTGAGTGTTTAATTATTGGTAAGGCAAATTGTGCTGTTAAAATAAATAAATAAATATCCACTGACATTTACACAGCGCCATCTAGCCCCAAGTTAAGCGTAAAGCCTGTATTTCTGGGTACTAAACAACGGATAAACATACTTATATACATTTTTTGTAAATACATACATATTATACATAGAAAATATCCAGACCATTACAAACAGACATGTCCATGCACACAAATGTTTGTAGTCCCCAGGCACTACAACATTGTGTGCATGGACATCGACCCGAACTCCTAATGTTGCAGCCGAGTCTCAAACGCAACACCAAATGGGTCGTCAAAATATACTTAATAATATATATTTTTTACAGCGGTTGTGTATCTTCTGTTTTTCAGCAATGTCAACGAACCTCAGATAGCGCTTTATGTCTAAATATTGTGTCTTAGATAAAGAAAAATGGAACTAGAGTTAATTATAATATTCGCATGATTAAAGATATCACCCGGACATGAATTATCGACTAGTATAATTTAGTATTTTGACGACTCATTTGGTGTAGCGGTTGTGTCTTCGGCATACCTATCAGTCCTAAAAAGGGTAAAATAAAAATATGAATTTCACTGTCAAAATAGATTTCTAAAATTTAATGCTATGATAATTAAGTATTTCTGAAAACAGATTTGAACCAGATGGGATAAACGGGTGGTTTACCCGTTTGGACCTGGAAACCTCTACAATTATTCTAAACATTAATTTTCAACGTCAATCTCATAATCTCCAAAATTTTAAACATGAATCTCATAATTATTCGTGTCCTCTACCCTTATGCCATAGTGCTTATATAGGAAGAACATTTTTTAGCTACCAATTAACTTTAAATTTGAGCTTTTAATTTGTTATTTCTTCATGATCTCAACACGAAAACTATATAATGTGAAAGGAAATAAGATTTTATTTGTTACTAAAATATTAATTTCATATTGTTCATTACCAATATTGTCTTTACATATAATCTTAATTTTATTTATGATTTGAAAAGGATGTTTGCTTACTAAAACTTTCCAATAAGAGCGCAATCTGCCAAGAATAATAATGTCCACGGCCATCAAATTCGTCACAATTGAGCATATCCTTAATCATCTCGGGATCGTTAACAATAACTGATGGCACGTCCCCCAAGAACATTCCAAGTATTTTGGTGTTGTACCATTGACCAAGTTTCTTAAATGCAATTGCTAAGTTATTGTATTCGGTGGCCAGTACGATCCAATAAGCTCCATAGACGGGTAAGTTGGGAGGTCCTGCAAAATAATTTTGACTTGCAATCTGAACTTCAACTAGAGGTACTTCTAGAGATTTAAGCCAACTTCACCGACCCGTGGAACACCCAACTCATTGGTGTTTGAGAGAGCGAGTCAAACTCAATACGACTTATGATTTTGACTACTATTTGATATTGAAAAATACCACATCCTCAAATACCCTGAAATAATCCATGTTATTACCCATTCCCTACTTTTCGCACATCTGCTGAGTTTATTTTCATAAAATAAATAATATCAATAAAAATAAGAAAATGCATTTAATCCACGATGAGTATTATAAATAAATGCCAGTAAGCAAATAAGATGTAGCCTTAGTAGTTATGTTATTTTTAGGATTATAGCTTTTCACTTTTTCTAATTACCCAGTATATAGTTGTTAAAGGAATCAGTGACCAACATCTTTATGACATGTTCTCTCATTGTATAATAACGGCAATTAAGTAGTATTTATTCCGATAACTTGACCAGATTTTTAAAAAAATGCCATTCTTCATGTATAGGCACGCCAGACCAATTATTTCTTTAAAATACGTTTTAGCGATTAGTAGGAAGTATTTCTTTTCACTATCCATAAATCCAATAAATAAAGTAATTCTTACCAGGAGGAAAGTTTTCGAATTTTCTGTACGCATTTTTATATATAGTCACGGCTAAATAAGTCACTCCAGCCAGCAGTATGATGCACCGATCATTTTGAATTGTATATCCCACTATCACCACTTGTACAATACTGCGTCCACAATAAAATAAGCAAATAATAAAGATAATTATGTAGGTATATCAATATTTATCTGAGAAAGAGCAGAGTGCATCAGGAATACATTTATCAGAGGGTTCAGTATTGTTATTTATTCATAATTTTATTGAAGCTTATGTAGCTAATTTAAAGCCAAGAGATATTTTTTTTAAACTTAAGATAATGAAATATGTGCTCATGACTTAAATACATTAATAGTTATGTAATTTATCTAGAGTTTTTATTATCATTTGGCTGACCGGTAACAATAAATGATTTTACTTAATATCTCATTTTACGAACGTGTTAAAAACCAGAAATTTGTGAAAATACATGAAAGTTGTCGCAATAATTTTACACGTAGATACTTTTTAATTATGATAAGAGTTACTGTTGTGCTGAAAATAGCAGCAGGGGAGAATTGGGGAACTTTTTCATTTTAGTTGTAATTAAATTTTGAACAATTTTATTGATTTTCAGTGTATTGTGAATTGAGTTAGCCTCGAATGTTTAAAATGGCCGGATTGCATTGAATGACTCTAAACTTGTGAACTAATTCCAAAGTCAGATTCAATGTATTTTAATAAACATTTACGGAGCGTAGAAAGCGCGTAGAAGTTTAATACACTTATTCCCCTTATTTTGCGCATCCCACATCCTGTCTCCACCAGCGACCTTTTCCAAGTCGACTCCTGACTTGCTGATTCGGTAAACTATGTCGTTAACTTTAGTTCTATGGCAGTTATAATTTTTTAAATTATGGTTGAGTTAATTTACTGATTATTATATATTACCGTCTAGGAGGTGATAAGAATATTTATTTTCCGATCTGAACACAATAAGTCTACTAAGTCGTGTAGATTCAGAAGCTTGGCTCTACATGAATCTGATATATTTTTCACAGGCAAACCTTATGTGGTCGGTTTAAGGCTGAGAGCCATCTGAGCTCGCATTTGCCGGTGAAGCTAAAATTGCAAAACAGTACTTGGAAAAAAACCATATGTGGTCGTCTTGGCAACATTTTACATGAAATGTTTTTGATGATTTTTGTACGTGATTCTTTTACAACGGCGGGAGAATATCTTTTACCTGAAGTAAAGACTTTTGTGAAAGTATAAAAATTTATTAATAAATAAAAAGCACGCTTTGATGTTGACATTGAATTTTCGAAGATAATTTTAACGATTCAACCTTTTTCACATAACAACCAAATGTTACAAAATTTAGATTTAGAAATTTGGTGTGTCTAATTAAAATAATACAATTGGATTTAAGTTTGAACAATGAAAAGAGCATATTCCTTTAACCATATCAGTGTTTATCTCTGTCAATTACTAACATTAAATTACTTATAATAATCATGAGCTCAACCTCTCGGATAGCTCGAACCAGAAGTCTGGAAGTGTATTGATAATACCCTGTAGTCGCTTGGCGGGTTTAGTTAGAGGCTTGCTGTCAGCGGTGGAAACTCGGAACGCTTGCATGAAACTGCAATACTTGGAACATGCATTGCCTCGCGTATGTTTCTCCAGCGCAAAGGCGACGTCCTGAAATATAAATACGATAAGTTCCTTAATATATACGACATGACTTTATATTAGGAATACAAATTGAAAGAGTGTGTATTTCGTTTCTTATCGCTCTTTTCGATAATAATTGTGGTAGTTTTGTAAAATTATATAAATTTTGATTAACGATTCAAAAGTATCTGCAGAAGATTTATTTCCACAAATAAACTTGAGTTGGTGCCTCACCCAGTCTACACCTTACACATGATATTATATCGTATGAAATTACACGGACATTGATTGAACATCGTCACGTGATGAGTTGCAACTGCATTTTTGGTAAACAAAATATAATATAGATACTGGTCACCACTTATCACTACTAGATGATTAATAAATTATTAATTTGATATCATAGAAATAACGAGTTGGTTTATCATTTGCAAAACATCATCATCATCATCAGCTCATTAACGTCCCCACCAAGGGGCACGAGCCTACCG
>PQWD01010142.1:0-13500 GCA_019425675.1 Leucinodes orbonalis | reverse complement strand
ACAAGCAGACTATCTTGGACAAATGCAACGACACTATCAAGTGGCTCGACTCCAACCAGCTGGCTGATAAGGAGGAGTATGAGCACAAGCAAAAGGAGTTGGAAGGCATTTGCAACCCCATCATCACTAAGTTGTACCAGGGTGCCGGCGGCGCCCCGGGGGGCATGCCGGGGGGCATGCCCGGGTTCCCCGGCGGGGCCCCGGGCGCCGCGGGCGCCGCGCCGGGCGGAGCCGGACCCACCATCGAGGAGGTCGACTAAACATTCCACTTCTGCGAGATATCTCCAATCCTACGGACTTGAGATGCTCTTAACTTAAATAAATAATTGAACTTATTTTAGTGCTTTTATTTCAACTTTTATCTTTATTTAAAACGATTACATAATAACATTTTATAAACATTTTTGATTAATAATTTGCTCAAAATAAACATAGTACCTACAGTTCAATAGTTTTCTATCAGTTCTATAATGATGCTTTTAAATTAATTTTTGACGTGTTTCGTTTGCTTCATCGATGGCGAATAATAATGTAACTCAGGCTGTCTGGACAAATCTTCAAAAGACAGTGTTCTGTCTAAATAAAAATGTTCCGATTATGGTAAAAAATCAACGTATTGAAGGGGCGGGAATCTGTTTCTGTTATAGGATTATCATAATAAAATTGATAGTTACGTTGAATTAAATATAATGTACATATTCTTTTTTTTAAATTTAAACATTTACACAATGACCTGAACATATTTGATTATTTTTATTTTAATAGAACATTTCGAACAAAATGTATTGGCAGGGATATATTTTCCTGTTAAAGAGACAAGGACATTCTGCAAAAGGGTCATTTCGAGACCAGGGAACATTTTATGTAGCTCAGGCTGTCTGGAAAAATCTTCCAAAAGAATGAAATTTTGTAGGTCATTAGAGCATTTTTCGAAGGAGCCAAATATTGCTTTGTTGATAAAACAAAGGGAAGTTTTGCGAAGGGGACATTTTGCAAAGGAACGGATTAACCCTTAGATGTGCTTATTTCAACCTAACCGTTCTCGTTCGATTATCTAAGATTCTGTAGCGTCAATATTTCTGAGATAAATTAAGTTCCCAGGGCTCAATATTGGACCTTTATTATTTTTAATTTATATAAACGATCTACCTTATTATACTCAAAACCTATGTGAAACTGTATTATTTGCTGATGATACATCTCTTATATTTAACGTGGATAGACAAAAAGAAACTTTTGACGATGTAAATACTACACTTTCTCAGGTATTACATTGGTTTACGACCAATAATTTACTTCTTAACTCTAAAAACCAAATGTATTAAGTTCACAATGCCTAATGTAAGGCAGGTAGATACTTTCATCACTTTGGATGAAGGACCCATGGAAGTAATAAATTCAACCGTTTTCCTGGGTATAAAATTAGACGCAAAATTGCAGTGGGGTCCCCATATTGCGGCTTTGGCAGGAAGGCTTAGTTCCGCTGCATATGCTGTAAGGAAGATAAGAAGTCTCACTGATATTGAGACTGCAAGACTTGTGTATTTTAGCTATTTTCACAGCGTGATGTCTTATGGTCTACTTTTGTGGGGGTCTGCTGCTGATCTACAAACAATTTTTGTATTGCAGAAAAGATCCATCCGTGCCATATACGGCCTTAAATCACGTGACTCACTAAGGGAATTATTTAAACAAATAAATATTTTAACATTACCGTCTCAGTACATTCTAGACTGCGTCATCTATGTACACAAAAATTTACATGTATTTTCAAAAAAGTCAGATAATCATAGTTTGAACACTAGGAACAAACACAAACTTGCCGTTCCAAATCTTAGATTGCATAAGGTTGGGAACTCATTTGTGGGATTAAGCATTAAAATATTTAATAAGCTACCACAAAATGTAATTGATTTACCCCTGCATAAGTTTAAGTCTCATGTAAAGTCTTTTAATAAAAAAAGCTTACTATAGTGTTGAAGATTATATAAATGATAAAAACTCATGGACATGTTGATTTCCACGCCTGCACTACTTTTGTTTTTTTTTGTTGTCATCTATTTAAATTTATATAATACTTAACTGCTTAATAGTACTTTTGTAGATTATTATATTTTTACCAATACATAATACGATAAAAATTGAAAATATAATTTGCTTTATATAATTATTTTGATTACAAATGAATCTGTATTCAACACAATTTTTTTGAAAAGAGTAACTACTGAGTTTCTTGCTGGTTTCTTCTCAGTGGAAAACTACCTCCCGAACCAGTGGTAGCTTCATTTGACATTCATAAGTGTTCTTTAAGGACCTAAACTGAATAAACACTTTTCATTTATACAGAATCATTTGTAATCAAAATAATTATATAAAGCAAATTAAATTTACATTTTTTTTCATATTAAGTACTAGCTTTTGCCCGCGGCTTCGCCCGCGTTAAATTCGGGATAACGTGGCTCCACTTTCCTGGCAACGAAAACAGAATAATTTTAACACTGCAATACTGCTTCTTCTTTTTCGCTTCGCATACCAATTTTTTGCATTTCACCTTAAAAACTGGGAAAAGTCAAATATAAATTACCCCTTTTTTAAGGGTTTAAGGGGCGATTTTCAAAAACTTAAATATGCAAGATTTATTATTCGTGACAAATAGTCCTCATACTTATTTTTAGCTTTCTACCTTGTAAACTGTGATAAAAAATAATTATATATACGTATTCATATATATCACTATTTATAGGAATCCCCCGCCCAACTTTAATGGTTTTGGAGTCCATTTCCGAAAAAAATATATATCACTATGCATAAGATCCCCCCTCTTCAAATGTTTTGGATTCAATTACTGGAAATAATTATATATATACATACATTTATCACTATACAAAGAATACAATTTAAAAGATTTTGGGATCAATTTTAGAAAAAAAATCTAATATATATATATATCAATATTTATATCACTATACATAGGATTCCCCCCAACTTTAAAGGTTTTGATATATCTACATATTTATATATAACACTAGACATTAGAATCCCCCGCCCAACTTTAAACGTTTTGGATTAAATTTATGAAAAAAAAAAAAAAAAATTATATATCTACATATTCCCCCCCATTACATAAAAGGTGTAGTAGTCCATTTCTGGAAAAAACTTATATATATATGTGGTATATATATATAATATATATATATATATATATATATATATATAATATATTATATTATATATATATATATATATCTCACTATACATAGGAATCCCCCGTCGACCATAAAAAGTCCTTAAAGAGTCCATTTCCGAAAAAAAAAATTGGAACGGCAAGTTTGTTTGTTCCTAGTGTTCAAACTATGATTATCTGACTTTTTTGAAAATACATGTAAATTTTGTGTACATAGATGACGCAGTCTAGAATGTACTGAGACGGTAATGTTAAAATACTTATTTGTTTAAATAATTCTCTTAGTGAGTCACGTGATTTAAGGCCGTATATGGCACGGATGGCTCTTTTCTGCAATACAAAAATTGTTTGTAGATCAGCAGCAGACCCCCACAAAAGTAGACCATAAGACATCACGCTGTGAAAATAGCAAAATACACAAGTCTTGCAGTCTCAATATCAGTGAGACTTCTTATCTTCCTTACAGCATATGCAGCGGAACTAAGCCTTCCTGCAAAAGCCGCAATATGGGGACCCCACTGCAATTTTGCATCTAATTTTATACCCAGGAAAACGGTTGAATTTATTACTTCCATGGGTCCTTCATCCAAAGTGATGATAGTATCTACCTGCCTTACATTAGGCATTGTGAACTTAATACATTTAGTTTTCTTAGAGTTAAGAAGTAAATTATTGGTCGTAAACCTATGTCATACCTGAGGAAGTGTAGTATTTACATCGTCAAAAGTTTCTTTTGTCTATCCACGTTAAATATAAGAGATGTATCATCCGCAAATAATACAGTTTCACATAGGTTTTGAGTATAATAAGGTAGATCATTTATATAAATTAAGAATAACAAAGGTCCCAATATTGAGCCCTGGGGAACGCCCATCAATAAAAGGGCTCCGCCGAGGCACTGATGGCGTATCTACCTTTATATATACAGAATATCATTGTATCTATAGGCAAGTCCTCGATAAAATAATACCTTTTCTGGCACACACTGAACTAGTTAGGGTTCTTGACCTCGTATTGAGTAGGCATTCTAGATTTATCTATTTAGGCCACATCTAGGCCAAAGGCGATCAATGCAATGTACTACTAGATATCTTCTGATCGCGCCGTAGTTAGTAAATAGGTAGGTAACGTGACACATTTGTAAGAAACCCTTTCTAGACTTAATTTTATCTTTTTGATTGATTAGTAACCGAAAAAACTTTTTCATTGAACTGGTTATTGGCATTGTGACAACTATTTGTTGTAGTGGTTGAGACGTCGGCTAGTACCTACACCAAGGGTTGCGGGGTCGATTGCCGGGCGTAACAACGACTTTTGTGCATGAACATGTCTGTTTGTATTGCTATGCGTGTTTCTATGTATAATTGGTATGTATTTACAAAAAAGTATATAGGTATGTGTTTTTCCGTTGATTAGTACCATATAACACAGGATAATGCTCAGTTTGGGGCTAGGTGGCGCTGTGTGAATATCAGTGGATATTTATTTATTTATAATTTTCTAGCTGTTGCCCACGGCTTCATTCGCGTCATGAAGTTGGTCGTATTTCAGCCCCTATTTTACGCCCTTGGGCGTAGAATTAATCCAAATCCTTTCTTAGCGGAACCCTACGTCATAACATTTACCTGCATGCCACAAATTTCAGCCCGATCCGTCCAGTGGTTATCACTACGTAATCCAGTCAGAGATTTTCAATTGTTTTTTCATTCGACTGTTGATTTTTAGTAATCCCATGTTTCTGCGGCTAAGATTGCTTGTAACGTGTTTCCCTAAAACAAGTTTTTAATTCTATGACGAAAGACCAAATGATGTGGCAGATATCATCATACTTCCGTGTGCTAAATCTGAATGAGTCAGTGACCTTTGTAGATCACGGATAAATTCGTAAAGCGTACGTTCTTATCTAGCAGAATTATTGGCCATCTTGGTCTGTAAAAAAATAACTAAAGAATGGAAATTTGTTAATACGATATGAGTGAATAGAAGTACATTTGAGATGTGTAGTGTGTTACACTACATACAAAGCTATGGTTTCGATATGTAGAAAATTATAAAAGGTATTGAGATGTAGGATTTCTTTTGCAACTCAGTCAATCCCAATTTACGATTGAAGAAGTTGTAGGTTTTGAGTGAGCGAGGGTTTGAGTAACACATTCGAATCCACAGACCAAAAACCCAAAGTTTTTCGTCGGAGTTCAAATCGCAGCTGTTACAAATCCTAATGACGTCAAATCTTATCTTATAATATTATAAACTGCCCTTCAAAGTCTGGCGTTAATAAATCTTGTCGAGTAAAGTATTTCTCATACAATATTTTTTACGTAGTTACCTAAATATATAAATTTCCATGAAATCAGCTGGAAACTAATTCCGTCCGACCAACGCGACTGCGTTCTATTTCGAATGGTTATTTTAGAACGAATAGTAGTTCAGTGTGTTGTTTCTAGATTTTAATAAGCATTTAAAATTATAACTAGTTAAATGTAATAAAAAAATGCGCTGGTTGAAACTCGCCACGTACCAATTTCGAATTTTCGAAATTATATGTACGTACCCGATGTTCTTACGGTGAAGGAAAATATCGTGAGGAAACCTGTGCAAGCCTGTGAAGAAAATTTAATAGAATTAAGTTTAATAGATAAATGGATGTTTAATAAAACAACGTTGACGTTTAAACGTTTATTTAATCGCATTCTTTGCTAATACAAAAAAATGGGACAATTCAAATGTAGCCTACACGATACAACGGTCACAATCCACACCGACCGGGTAACCGTCAGCAAGCATCAACGTGGGTATATGGTACCGGAGACAACACCAAACATCATAAATTCTTGGTAATAGTAGTGTTTTAGCAAATGTAGTGAAGGATGCGCTAGCCCGATGATTTGCAACTAGTCGCTGGTTAAGCAATCGAGAATTTGTGTGCATGAACATATTTGTTTGTAATGGTCTGAATGATAATATGTATGTATTTACAAAAAAAAAAGTTTATTAGTTGTTTAATATCTAACCTACAAGCTCCTCGCGTTATCTTAAATTAAGAGATATACATAATTTCTAAGCGACACTCTGTATTATTTAATAAGTGAAAACTGTTTTGGCTACTGTTTTTGTTAACTGTTTTGTTTAAATGTGCTACAAAAAGCTGTTGGTTTTCCAAATAAATAAATAAAATAAAATAAAATTAATATGGGGCTAGATTTCGAGATGGCGCTGACTGAATGTCAGTGGATATTTATTTATTGGGCCCGTTACCAAGCCAACCTCACCTGGCCGTAGTGTATTCTGCTCAATTACTAGGGCTAGCTAGGGACTTATAGTTCAGTCACGTTATCCATTTTAATCTTTTTTTAATAAAATTGGTCTTCACAATCATATTATAACCGTGAGTCAGGAAACATTTAACGCCATCTATCGATATCAGGATCGAGCTAATTTGACATACACATAACAAAATGGTCTTTTCTATTGTCTCTGGTACCATATGGGTACAAAACGTTAGTCTATGGTTACTCTACTGTCCGCTACAATCTCCGGAGAGATCCCTGATCAATAAGGCCTGGCCCATAAGCCACAGTGCATCGCGCTTACACCATTTCAAGTCCTTACTCAATTAACTTAGGTTATTTATACGCACAGTATTTCAGACTAGTGACAATCGAATAAAACGGACATCGACAGTCAATGAAACGTGACGTCATCGAATTATGTCATTCGCACAAGCCATCTTCTATATATATGTATCCGCCGTCTCCTAACTAAAAAGCGGGTAACTGACAAATGCAATTTTGCGTTTGGTATTTTAGTAACTTAAAATGTGCATAAATATGTGCACTAGCAGTGATTTATAACAAATTATATCCCAACTAATATATGATTAAAAAACATCTAAAGCAAATCTCCATCATTTAACAGGCGTTATAGGGGTCAATCTCAAAAACATGACTTCGTAAAACAACCTTTTAGTCAGTCGACGACGGTGTTATCGCTTTAAAGAAATCTTGATAGTGACAAGGTTACTAATAAATTGTGACCTGCAACTTTAAGTTTGGTTTGTGTTACATTTCCAATATATTTATTGATTATCCCCTCATATATTACATTGTTAGGACACAAATTAACAATACAAGTTTTTAAATTTCAATATATCTACATTATACAATCAAACTCTGGAAGGACAGGGTGAAACAGGTACGTACGTAATACATATTTATATACATTATTAAATAAATAATTGCATTTAAAGTCACCGTAAAATTCTGACCTTAAAATACGGGCGTGTAGTAACTGAAACAATGAAATGGCGCGTATAATTTTATTAAAGGAAGGTTAGGTTTAACTTGTAATCCAATAAGGAACATAAAACGTACTTCACATTTTTTAACAACAACATTCAAATATGAAGAAAAATAATAAATACTGAATTTAACTATTGTAAATTCTTAGTTGAGTATGGAAACACCGTACAATATTTAAAACACCGCGTGCCTGGGAAATGTATAAAGTCCATGAAATATCGGAAGGCATAACAATGTATTGCAATTAAATATATTTGAAATACAAACATTGTATTTTATGGTAATATATATTTTTTGGCAAATAAATAAATAAAATACAAAGAAGTGTATTTAACTGTTATCGATGGTAAATTAAATAATTAAAATGATCGCACCAAAAAAAACAAACCTACTTGTTTTATATTTTGGTATCAAAGTGGTCTTCGCTTGCACAGATTTAAGCTTGTATATTCTTAAATCTGTGGACCGCTGCGTCCACGCTGGCCCAGTGCGGATTGGCTAACTTTAAGCACAACCCTTGAATTTCTTCGCAGGTTTCCTCACGGTGTTTTCTTTCACCGTAAGAGCGATTACAAATAGATGATCTTTATCACTTTTTAAAAAGGTATTCACCATTATCAGTGAGTTATAAATATTTCTGAGAGTTTATATTTGCGCGATTTATTTTAGGCATAGCGAGTATTGTAGCTTTAAAAATAGCACAATGTATATTTGTTAATATCAGCCATCGATCCGTTTTATTTGGCTCTTAGGAAGTTTATTTTGAACATCTGCCAAACTATACCTACGTACGTATTAAAGAATGTTTGAAACGGTTTTATAACATAACACTTTGTCATATAAACCTTTTAAATACAGTTATAAAGTAAATACACTCCCAGGCAAACGTTGACTTCTGGTGTACAAGATTAAAAAACTATTAGAAAATCTGTTAAATGTCCACAACTGTATATCTTTTATCACTGCCATTTATTGTTATAAAGCAGTTTGATTGATTGATAGAACAAAAGGATTTAATCAAAGAAATAAATCTTGTTTTTATATTTTCAGTTTTGTGCTAATTAAATCTAGGCTTCCCCCAATACTGGAAAAGGTTTCACCATGATTGTCTTGTTCGTTGCTGCCCAGGTAGTTTTAAATTGGAGTAGCTTCGTTGGAGAAATATGGAACTTATACTCATGAATAGGTCGGAATTAGTTAAAGTTATTTCTGTACTTGCACCGAAATGTTAATATTAATATGAATCTTCCCGAGATTTTTAATGGTTTAAAAAAACTGGTCAAAGGACAGACTTGCCTCTTTAAGCCAAGAAAAGAGTTGCTTTTACCATGTCATTTGTTACGATGTTGTCATTCCTATCCTTCCTTATAAAACTTAAAGATTTTAGAATACAGTGACTTTTATAGATACAGCTGGGACGGGAAGGAAGAAAAAACTTTGAACCATAGTTTAGAAGATTTCATTGTTCTTTGTTTATGTTTCCAACTGAAAATTAGGTGATTTATATCTATCAAATACACTAATTAGGCTTAATTTTCAGGCTCCACGATTCAATAATAATAGTACTAACAGCTCAGTATATGAATTAAGGATTTGAAATCTTCCAACAATGGCCCGGTTCAAAATAAAGTTATTCTCAAATATAAGTAATTTGGTTTAACATATAAATATACAAACAATGTACTAAAATATCATAACAATGATCTTTGTCCATTTTCTATTTGGATTCTCATGATTTTACGAGATATGTAAAAGACTCACTGCGGTGCAGCGGAGCGTCGCAAAGATGAGATTATTTTATTTTATAGTTGATTATTTTAGTTTACGACCAAATTTCCAGTTTGGAGGAGTATTTCGAACTATATTGACTACCCATGTGGTGTTGCGGTTGAGAGGTCGGCCGCAACACCAAGGGTTTCGGGTTCGATCCCCGGGCAGTACAAACATTTGTGTGCATGAACATGTCTGTTTGTAATGTCTGGGTGTTTTCTATGTATAATATGTATGTATTTACAAAAATTATATATGTATGTTTATCCGTTGTTTAGACCCATAAGACAGGATTAACGCTTAACTTGGGGCTAAATGGTGCTGTGTGAATGTCGGTAAATATTTATTTATTTAATTAATTTATTTATATTGTAGTTTGGTTAGGGGTTATTATTTTTTCAGTTTGATTCGTAAACTTTAAAAAGGGTGACAGTTCAAAACACTCCTACAGAATTTAGGTCTAAACTGTCGATTAAAAATCAGACCAATTGGGTTCTAAGTAATCACACTAATATTATAAACGCGACAGTTTGTGAGCGTGTGTGTTTCGTTACGTCTTCATGACTAAACTTTACAGCTATATAGTTGACATAGCATATAAGCTTTATATTCTTGTCAAATAAATGTTACACGGGAACGGTGAAAACCATCCGAATATACAATTAGACTGGACAAGCCGCCAAGTTTATAGGCAGTCCCAGTGTCGCAATTTCTTTTCGGTTCTTACCTGTGAATAGTTATTATATTTTCTTGGTAAATTTTATTGATTCATCGATAATGCATGTTGCAGTTGCACAGATAGCTTTTGGAAAAAAACGATAATTTATTCTAATATTCGTGCGTCTTGACTCGCCTCACAGAGCGTAAACTGTATGCTCGTGAGCTTACATATGTCGCACTTTAAACGCGGCTTGCCCCATCTCCTGTATTGGGAAATCTGTGGGTGAAACCAAGACGCGCTAGTGTACATATCTTTATGGCTGACAAAGAAAATTTTCCACTGTTACAATAATTCTCACCCTTGTAAGGCTCCTGGTACCCTCAGTGGCTTTTACATTTAAAATTTTTAAATCTTAATTACATAGTACTATAGATCATGCTAACATATAATAAAAATTAAGCATTTATTAAATGTTTTCTAGCTATAATTCATATATGTTCTAGTGATGTAACGAATATTCGCATTCGCATTCGCGAATATTGCCATATTTTTCGATATTCGCATTCGCAAAAAACGATGCGAATATTTTGCGAATTTTTTTAACAAACTAAAAGGAAATTATTATATATATAGATGCATATAAATTAATAACACAATAGCAAGCTTTATATATTTTATTTAATCATATGTGAATTGACTGTTCCATAATATAAAACTTACCTTTTTTATTTTTAAAACCGTTTAAATCAAAAACTTTTGGAATGAACTTTCTTCTGTGACTAACTTCGTCGTTCATTCAACCTGTATCGGTTCGGGCGCTCGGCTATGTTCGGTTTCAACATGGCCGGCACGAAATGTCAAAGCTGTCAAATATTTGACGCGCGCTTTATTTGAAATCTAACATTCGCATTCGCATTCGCGAATATTGAAGATAAATATGCATTCGCATTCGCGAATGTTAAAAATTCAATATTCGTTACATCACTAATATGTTCTCATTACTTCTATATAGACTAGACTCTGACTCCGGTCAGTGTTTATGTTGCCAACGTTTACTATATTATATACATAAATAAAGGCTTAACTAAGGGATGAAAATATATAACGTCATACCTTAGTTATATAAAGTTTGTTAAATGTGAAGCCAGTTCCTATGATGAGAATTGTTTGACAAATATTTTGGTATTTACTTGTCAATTTTCATAATAAAAACCGTCTTTTCCATTACCCCGTTGAATGCTAAGCAGTGTTAAATTAGGAAAGTATTTTATATTTAATGATGTATTAATGAAGCTTACATTTATCAACTTAAATCGAATTATTGGTATTTTCTAAAGTATTAAAAAATACCAAGGTACGCAAATTAAGAGATGAAAAAAAGACAAAACCTGTTTTAGTTGAAGCCTCCTTTTATGTCAAAGGTTTGCTTGTTACAATATATATAATAATATCTGGAACAATGCAAGGGAATAGTAACACTGTTTCCTTAATTAATAAGTACTTATTCCGATATAGTTTCCTTGGGCACTGCTCAGTATTCAATAACACAAACGTCATATACAAATACATCACATTTACTTTACCCAATACACTCGACTAGAAGCTTAAAGCGCTTTAACTTACCTATCATAATACACTATCAACATCGTATTCCTTTACTTGATTTAACTAACTATTGCTGAATTTACTCGGCAATGCTGCCAGCATTAGTATCAGTTGGTAGCAATGTATTTTTTTTGCGTGCGACAAGTATTATTGTGTTATTGTGATATTTCTTTATTTTCATATACAGTCTTTAAAACATAATTATACAAAGGCAAATATCATTAATAGCAGCCTTAGATTGAAAGTGAACTAAAAAAAAATACGTGTAAGGATTAAATATGTCAATATTCAGTCAAATCTGAAAATACACGAATTTTAAGTTAGGTCACTTACATCCTGGAGCTGCTTGATATAACCATTTTTAATCTACTTCAATTTATTATAATATATTCGACTTTCAAGCAGACTTGTCGCATAGTAGCTACTGAAATATTTACTTCTCATTAAAAAGCGACTTTATATCTCGCTTAATGTTAAAAACGTTTCAAGGAGTTTTGAATAAACACGGCTGATATGACGCCTTCGTGAGGTAGTTTAATATAATATATGGGAAGCAATCCCAAACGGCAGTGGTGAGTATACATTTTGGTGAGTAAACGTTAAGATATGCTGATTGTTTGAATACACATTCCACTTACGAAAGCAACATTGAGAGGGAAATATTTCAGTATCCACAGTGTTGCCAACTTTAAAAATACGTTTCAGTTATGGTAATAAATAGTTCAATATGGTGTCACCGATGGGGTCTTCTGTTTGTGCTTGCAGTTACCAAATATAAGTCAGATACATTTTCAAATGCACTTAACACTTGAATTAAGACACTGTTTCACTGAGATCCTTGTGATCACATTCATAGTACATCACTTCCAAAATGCACGTTCATCCCTAATTTAATATTCCCATTGCCACTTTCATATTTCTATTCTAATTTATGTTTCGACGAGGTGAGGGTTAAGCCTGGTTGTTTCTATGGTTAATGATTAAGGTTTTACATCCAGGCTATGGCAGGGGAACCTTCGGATGATAAGGAGTCCAGGGAATGACGCGTAACCTTCGAGCGAGCCTGCTGTCAGTAAAGAGAGGAACTAGAGCATGGCCCGTCCACACCTTGCAGTTGTGGCTCAGGATTTGCACTTAACTGAAATAAAAGTTGGTTATTAAAAATACGAAACCGTTAACACACGATGCGCTAACATAGTCTTTGTCTTTTAGAACAATAGTTTAAGTGGCTTGAAACTGATAAAAAAAAGATTAAAAATTTTAAATCAAATATTTAAAATGCCACTAAGTTTAAATACAGATAAAGCGGCAGTTATAGATGACATTCCTTTTATTGAAACAACGAGAGGTAAATTTACCGATAAACTTTGTCGATAGCAATAAGAAGGTACGTTCTTTCTTTCTGGACTCTGGTTTAAATAAACAAATTATTAATAAACGAATGAGTACCTGTGTGAGAAAGGTACCAACATATATATGTGAGCACACTTAGAAGCAGGTGGTACATGGACAAGGACAATGTTTGTAAAGGTGCAATACACAGTTTGAGGAATTTGGAAGTCATCAACAAACGCTTACAAATGGACACATATTAATGAAAATTTGACAGAAGGTATTATTTGTTTAGGGGCTACATGAAAACTGAAGTTCGTCAAAATGAATGTTGAGTAACAGATCAGCCTGAGTAACTTTTTCGATGTGACCAAACGACTAATTTCATACATTTTCTTAGAAATTACAATACTATGACGTTACAGTGTAAGTTAAAATAACTGATACACTTTAAATGCCTTTCTTGTAATAAAGAAAATAAAAGACTTGATATTTGGATAATAGAAACGACAGTTAAGATGTACGATGAAGTTATGTTTCTTCTTTCCAAGTTTTGAATCTATTAAATTAGTAAAACCTGGCCTGCCCACGTAATTCATATTACTGTGTCAAGTTATGTCCTTATCAACTTTAATATTACATTGTCA
>PQWD01010140.1:0-23129 GCA_019425675.1 Leucinodes orbonalis | reverse complement strand
GGCTGTGTCATTAGTTTCATTGGATAGTAAATGATAATACAAGTGGCGCTAATTTTATCCATTTGTACAATCATGGCTAAATGGCAATAATTTATACATATATATATATATATATTAATATATATATTATATTATATATATATTATTATTATATATAATATATATATTATATATATATTATATTATATATATAATTATATATATAGGCGTCATAGGCGGTCAAATGGTTAATCAAAACAGTTGTGTCGATTGAGACCTATTTGGCGTAGCGGTTGAGACGTCGGCTACTACACCAAGGGTTCCGGGTGCGATCACTGGGCATTACAAATATTTGTGTGCGTGAATATGTCTGTTTGTAATAGTCTAGGTGTTTTCTATGTATAAATGTATGTATTGACAAAAAAATATATATTTAAGTATGTTTATCAGTTGTAACTACAAGCTCCTCGCTTAATATGGGTCAGATAGAGTTGCGTGAATGTCAGTGGATATTTTTATTTATTTATATATAACTATGTGATAAATGAGTGCATTTATACTATCAATGGTACTGTCCAATGGTACAAATGGCACTGTGGTATCACGGAAGAATTAGTTCTATTTGTACCATTGAAGATGCAATTGGGATACGTCAGTGTCATTTGTGCCGTCAATGGTACTATCCAATGGTACAAATGGCACCGCGGCGTTTCAAAGGTTCTGCCTGAAGTCTGCCAATCCACACGGGCCACGTGTATACAACTAATACACCCTTTACGGGTAAGCTCGTAACCCTCGGTGGGGACATTTAATAAAATCTGATGATGATAGAAGTTACCTACTCATACTAAATATCGTGTAAAAAACCATACAAATATTCCAACGCCTTAAGCAACAGACTAATCGCTTCGTTGTTTCGTGGATTAATATCCGGGGTGTTATTTTTTTGTTAAATAACACACACAAAAAGGTTAGATTCGTATCTTGATAATGTTATAACTAGTGGTAAATAGCTTTACTAGGAAATAATTTGAAAAGTTGTTATTCTAGTAACTACTAGTATATTAAGACCGGAAACGAATTCTGTGAACTCTGGTGCTGCAGATTTCCATGGGTGGTGATGAGGTTTAAGTCTTAAACTGGCAGGAAAAATCTATTAGGAAAATCGGGTTGGCCAGGGTGAAAAAAGACTGTCCAAGAAAAAAAAAATTTTTAGGCATCTGCGCTCGCCACTTGCTCGGTGAAGCTTTAAAGGATGGCCTCTGCGGCCAACAGCGATAAGTCATTCCGAAAAAAAAAAAACTCAGAAAACGGCGTCTTACTTCTGGGCTATGTGTATCGTCGAGTGAGGATGTCAAACCTTGCGTTATGTTTCGTCGACTGAGTGGGGTTCCAGGCCCAAACCCCCTTTCTTTTTTCTTTGTTTCCATTCCCTTCTCCCTTAGGGTAACGCACTCGTTGTTTCTTCGTAGTTGGTAGCACGGAATTGGCTTTCCTTTAAGACTATCAGCTGATTCCCCATAGCCATACTATGTGGAAAGGCCTGCACCTGTAGTGTAACGTTAAGAGGCTGATGTCACATAATATAATAAGCTACGAAATACTCAGCTGACCATGTTAAGTTTTCCAAAGTAGCCATAAAAATCCTAAGATTTTACGAGTCAAATTTCTGTATAAGAATCTTTTAATAAAATACATGTGGAAAATCGACCAGGATATTTACGGCCTCTGTAAAATCCGGCAATAGTTCGACTCTCGAATTATTCGAGCTGGCTGGCTTTATTAAAATCTGTCCATAACTCGCGCGCGCCAATTATATCGCCGGCCGAGGCGTCACTTGTCCGTAATGGCCGATGTTCCCGCCTTTTTCGCTGTCATGGCAGTTTTTTCGCGGGGAACTGCAAAACTGCGTCGTTCCGTTTTCTGCGAGAGACTTTTTGCAGTCTTGAAAAATAAAAATTAAAAAATCAGTGTAAGATATTTTTAAGGGTAGATGAAATTAATCTATTTTGTGGTCATTCAATATATGCCAATTGTGTCTGCGCTTTGTGTTTCGGTATAAGGCGTCAAGTTCTAAGATTTGGTTCACTTTTAGAAATTATCCGTCTATTGTTTTAATTTAAGGCAGTAGACTAACTTTGCATACAAAGACTACATCAACCCGTGTTATGTATTGGTTGAGAACTTTCGGTTTCGAGTATGATTTTCATGCTGTACAAACGTTTGTGTGCAGTCTTGTTTTGTATTGCTCATGTTGTCGTTTTCTATGAAATTATTTGTATATTGTAAAAAGTTTCAAAATATGTTTATACGTTGTCTAGTATGTATTATAGTAGATACACCTTTCTTTAATTAGGAATAGAATGGATGGCTCTGAGACTGTAGGTATTTATTATCACTACATAGTATAAAACAAAGCCGCTTTTCTGTTTCTATGTGTGCTTAAATAATTTATACAAATAATATGCACTGACATTCACACAGCGTCATCTAGCCCCAAACTAAGCGGGAAGCCTATATAATGGGTACTAACAACGGATAAACATACTTAATATTTTTTTTTTGTAAATACACATCACATATTATACATAGAAAGACCAGACCATTACAAACAGACATGTTCATGCACACAAATGTTTGTACTGCCCGGGGAACTCGGACCCCCTCCCGGAGCGACGTCTCAAAACAACAAATGGACTGATGATGATAATATTTTTTTACACCTTAGATATTTGTGAGATATACTTACTTCCATAAATTAATCAGGCAACTGTTTAGCAGAATAATCACACGAAAATCTACATATGTTTATATCTTATTTGAAAATTGAAATATAATAAGTATACCAACAATATTTACTGGATGCTCCTTCATATTTGGCCTTGGGCTTGAATTAATAATAGACTATGTCAAAGTCAAAGTCAAAAACATTTATTTCAAATAAGGCTTACAAAAAGCACTTATGAACGTCAAAAAATATACAAAAATATAATAAAAAACAATCAAAATACTAAACTAAAAATATGAGTTTTGATGCTTTGAAAAAAAAAGCGCTTCTGTGGTTTGGCCTGTTGAGATGAAGATATGAGAAATATACATTTACAAAACGTAACAAATTATGGAATCAATCTGTGAAATTGACTTGACTGAATAACAATGAACTAACTATCTTTAGCTCATAGTGTTTTTAGGGTTTCGTAGCCAAATGGCAAAAACGGAACCCTTATAGATTCGTCAAGTATGTCTGTCTGTTCATCCGTCCGAATAACACAACCCCTTTTTTCTCCGAAATTATAAGCACTACACTATTTCAAAACAGACTCATTTGCCAGGCTCAAATCACTACTGACAAGAAGGTGGCTTGACTAATTGTTTTTTCTATTTTTTTTTGTATAATTCGTTACTTTGATTTTAATTTTTGTAGCTATAAGTATAAGTTCGTTTTCAAATCACGAGGTGTTTACCTGTCATAGCTTGATGCACTCTGTTTTTGCCTTTAAGTATTATGTTTTTGTATCTGTAAGTGTTCAAGTGTTGGTAGACCTAATAAATAAATAAAAAAAATAAACTTGTACGTATATGCATTCTGTGAACCGCTATTAGGTTTTAATAAAAATCTTGAAAAAAAATTAATATATTTGGGGTTCCCATACATTGAACTGAAATTCAAAATTTTTTTCATTGTACCCACGTGTGGGTTATCAATATGTAGATCTTAAAAAATGGTATTGGGGTTTCTTATATCATTTTTCTTTATAATTGAATAGTTTGCGGGGAGACACTTCCAAGTTGGAAAAAAGTGTCCCCCCACTTATATCTAAACTATGGGGCTGATAAAATAATAAAAATATATGATGTACATTACCATAAAATCTAACAACGAAATTTAGTTTGAATGATTTCTGATGTGTAGATTTTTTTTATACGTCATAAACAGTGAACCACTAATTTCATATTAAAGCTGTAGTAGGTGCCTAAGTAAAGAGCGTCGGCTGAGGTTCATATCCCGACACGTACCCAATGTGTTTTCAATTTTTCGAAATATATGTACGGTATCTGACGCTCTTACGGTGAAGGAAAAATCGTGAGGTAACCTGCGCACGCTGCAAGAGATTCAAAGGTTGTGCGTGAAAACGGCCAACACGCATTGGGCCCGCGTGGACGACTAAGGCCTAATCACCCTATACGGGACGACTCGTGCCCCTCGGTGGGGACCTTTAATGAGCTGATGGTAATGACTTGCTGCTGCGGAACCCTCCACGGGCGATTCCAACTCGCGCTTGGCCAATTTTTTAAAATATTTTGCATTCATCATCATTAGCCTAAACTCCTACCTATTATTGTGTCCCCACCGAAGGGCACGAGCTCCTACCCATAGAGGGTGTATAGGCCGTAGTCGTCCCCAGGCCCAGTGTGGATTGGCCGACTTCATACACCACCTTTGAATCTCTTCGCAGGCGTGTGCAGGTTTCCTCGCGATGTTTTCCTTCACGTAAGAGCGTCGGTTAAAGCTACATATAATTCAGAAAATCGAAAACACATTGGTACGTAGCGGGATTTAAACCTGCGTCCCCAGATCGAAAAAAAAAATCCTGATCAAAAAACAATCTATTATTAAAATTTTATTGTTTTTATTTATTTAATAATCACGTTGTGTCATTTGTTGTTGTTGTTTTTGTAACTTTGGCTGTAGCTGAAAATCAGCGGTTTGCCAATGGTAAACCTATCTATCGCTGAGCTCTGGCCTTTTTATATCGCCGCGACGCACACATCAGAACGTCAATGTATATTGAATTGTTTTTTGTTGGTGATATAAATAAATAAAAAGATCGGAAGGTTAGAACAGAACAGTCCACATCATTGAGCCACCGACGCTTTACATTATATGTTCCTATATATTAATTTTATCAAGCAGCCTAGAAAAGGAGTTGAAAAAAAAAACGAATTTCGCTTGTATTAGCACTGGCCAAATTAAAAACTTCGCCCGAACGAAGGAAGTGGGGTGTGTTTTATTTTTCGGCTCGCAATAGGGTTGTGACACGTGCTTCCGTACTCGATGTCTCGAAATGTTATGTTTTCAACGGTTTTGTGTCATTTTAAGAAACAAGTAAGTTTGTCAGAAATACTTGAGACATGTAAGTTTGTCAGGAATACTTTAGATTATTTACCAGGGATTTAGACATTAGTTCTCGTAATAAACGAAATCCCAATAAATTAGTTACAATATCCGCAAACAGCGCCTTGACAAAACTGTCTTGGCATTAGCTGAGTGACCATTTTGGTAGCATTATATATTATTTTAGTATTAAGGAATAACATGTTACAATTTTATTGCGCCAAATAAATATATTGCTTTCTTTCTTTTTTTTTGAACATGAAAAATTGTCTTAATATAATAAAAGTATATAATAAGTTACCCGAAAGTATAAAATTGTTGAATACGCGATTGTTTAATAAGAAATTGTATGCATGGCTACTGGGAAAATATTTCTATTATGTTAATGAGTTCAGAAAATATATAATGACTTAATATTACATTTACTTGCCGATTACTTGGCGAAACATGTTAAACTACTTACTGATTACCTAATGTATCTCGTGAATAAAGTCGATTCTATTTTATTCTATTCAAGTAATTTAAAAAATCTACTCCACTGCTGAACAAATCCACGGCCTTCCTCAAAGGTTTTTCCTTAGTTCCTGACATCCATCTGCTACCTGCCACCTTAACCAGGTCATCCATCAGGTTTGAGGTCGTCCTAAGCTTTTCCCGTTACGGAGACACCTCTAGAGTATCTTTCCCATGGCCCTATCGGTCATCGGTTGTACGCACTGTTTGTTCTTCCCACTGTCATTTAAATTTTCTTATCTTATAGCCTTTGTTTTAGCTGGCGCGTATATAGTCAGATGTACTCAAAATTTAACATTTAAAAATAAATCTATCGCATTGACAAATCTCAACACACATCGGTCACATCACTAGCAGGAACAGGAAGCGAGGCAGTTCGAATTCAAATTTGAAATTGGATCGAAAGGGATGCTGATGCGGCGCCTTCAGTTTTGTTTGTGGATTTTTTTTGTCTTTTGCATCGGGCAAACGAACCTATGAAGCCTTTTCCGAACAATGTTATTTGACTTTTGAGATATTCGGACGGAAGATTGTCTGAAAGCTGTTCTTGTCTGAATTGGAAAGGATATTTTTCGTATAATGAACAGGATCTCAGCATTATTGTGAATAATAATAATAAATATCCAGGGACATTCATACAGCACTATCTAGGCCGAAACTAAGCGTTAGCTTCTAACTTCCTATGTATTTTGGTAACGACTTTCGAAGCTCTTTGGTAAATTTCACTCGCAATACTTTACGGGATATTTTGGTAAGTTGCTATATTTACGAAAATGTAAGCGTAAACGAACACTATTTATCTCTGGTGTAGAATCTTACGAATGTTTTACAATTTCCTAGAAAATTAATCGCTTTGCGGTTCTTATTATTTTCCTGTGACATATATGACAACGAATATAAAAAAATACATCTAGTATCGTGTATACGTGTTCTGAAGCTAAATGTAACATTAAAACCCACCAAAATCTAGCCAAGTCTCGATGGAGCTGCTTGATTATCTCTAAAAAGTAATAAAATCAAGACTAAGACGTGCCAAGTCTAAGGTTCCTTACTGCGATTACTTTATTATTATAGTTAATGTTGTGTGATTTCAGCGTTCTGGTATTATCCAAAGGTTCTCAAATTGGGGTCTGAAAATGCGACGAAATGGATCCTGTAAAGGATGGTACGGCAGTGTTTGCTTCGCGCTCGACTTGGCGGGGGCACTACCGTGCCCCCAGATGTGAAAGAAACATCTAGAAAAGTCGAAGGTTACGAACAGATGGGGCCGAGCACACCAACCCCTAAATATTTATGATAAAATTTCGCTAAATAATAGAGAAGGATTGTATTAAGATACAAATTTGTTTGCAGCCGACGGGAAAGGGTGTAGCGGAGGGATGCACGTGTGTCGATGTCGATATTTATAGTATAAAATTACTATAGTAAGGTGTTTCCATAATAACAAAGATAAGGACATTGCATGTCCTTGAAGCCTTGGGTCATTCATGCCATCATTGTGTATCATAAAATCCGTTCGAAAAACGTGAGACGCTTTGAAAATATCACAACAGGCTGAACCTGACCTTTTTATTTGACTACACACACGCATATATTATGGGGAGTGCTCCGAGGGACTGTTCGGACTGATCCCCGCCGTCTCTTTTCGTCATCCATCGATCACCGCTACTGCTCTATCATCCCGTTGTCAGTTGCAGAGCACTATCGTACGTTTAACAGAAACTTTGTCTGTCTGTTCACAAAATTAGGAAATGAGTTCCCGCATGCGGTATTTCTGGACAGATACGACCTGTAGACGTTCAAGAATTGAGCGTACTCTTATTTTAAAGGCTGGCAACGCATCTTGTAGCTCCTCTGGTGTTGCAAATTTCCATGGACGGCAGTATTCGTTTTTCATCAGGTGATCTGTTAGCTTGTTTGCCGATTGCCCCCTATCCTGTAAATATACGATAAAAAAATTCGTACCAAAATTCTTCTCTTTCTCTTCTCTTCCCATTACATTTGGGTTTGCTCCATCCTGCATGATATATGTGTATACCACTCCCACGGTTTCCCCATATTGCCTCCTCCAGCGTAAAAGTCCATCGGGTCGCTACGCTTGCTCTAATCGCAATCATACTGTAGGTACCTACGTCTTATTGACAGAAGTTCATTACGAAATTTCTTACTTTAGTTTAGACAAGTTATAATTTGGCAAGAAATGAAGAATGAAGATTTGATTATGAAGATAATGTAAAGAACGTATTCCTATATAAAAGACCGGCAACGCATTTGTTTGCCCTCGGTATTGCAAGTGCACATGGGCAATGACGTCATTAATCATGAGATGAGCCGAGTGCTCGTTTGCTCGCTTCCCCATAAAAATGTATCGACTACTTTAGTTTCGGATTTTCCATCACTATTTAACATAACCATGTATCCCGCATAAAATCTTGACGCAGCAATGCCCTTTCTAATATTGAGGTGTGGTAAGCTTGTTTCAGCCTTGTAAGAGTCAACTTACAATGGCGATTATAAAAAAGAAACATACAGTCCCATGAGAACTTTCATGGCCTAATTCATAAAATTGGTCAAAGTCTCATACATATAAACTTCGACCCCTGTTTCGTCCGTAACCTGTCTTTAACGGCACCCGTGTAAAGTAACAATTAATGCTTCGATAACGTATCGAGCGTTGGTATGCAACTAAACGGGTTGTTAACCAAATATTGTTCAATTAATGTATTTATCACTTATCTCTTCCTCAGTAGTATGTGAATCGCTAAGTGATCGTGATGGGCCACACAAACCGGAGTTTTGAAAGCTGTGTAGTTCATGAGCGGTGGCGATTTTAACAATGCTATGGTGATCGTGTTATAAGAGGTAGTGGTTTATTTGAGTGCAGTGTTAGTTAATATTCGATATCATGAGCGTCGGTGGCTCAATGGTGTGGACTGTTGCCTTCCGATCTGGAGGGTGCAGGTTCAAATAAAAAACCTGGCTATTTTAATTTTAGAAATTACATAAGTACGTTTTTCTGACATTCTTACGGTGAAGGAAAATATCTTGATAAAACCTGCGCACGTCTGCGAAGATATTCAAAGATTGTGCGTGAACTTTGCCGTCTTCTAGCTAAAACGCCGTTAACTAACGATCAGAATTTTTCGATAAAATACTGAATATAACTTCGCATGAGGCAGCTCTTGTATTTATCACCATAAAGATATGTATGGGATTTTGCATGTAAAACATTACTAATAGTTTGTATGATCGTGCCTAATTCAAATGACTTATCAGCCAAACTGCTGAAGCTGCTTAGCGATAACGTCCCGATACAATCACGCTAAAGTTTGTAATTTAGACCACACTTAAAATTTGAGGTTACTTTTTAATTAACAAGAGCATGTAACAGTATGGACTCGTTTCATTGTGTGGTAATGTTTCCCGTTTTAAGTGCTACTGTATGTCAATAACTATGGTTTTGTACATATGTGAAGCATTTGAGGCATAATAAGACTTATTATTTGTCTTATATAGCAACGGAGGAAGCTATGCTCAAAGTCTCTTTTGGGGATAAAATCATAAATGATGTTATCTGTCCGTAAGAGAACTAAAGTAAACATAGCTCGCCGGATCAGCAAGTCGAAATTATCTTGTACAGGCAAACCTGTGTCCTGTAACGGGACGTTATAGGCTATTCATCAGCAGATTGGGCCGTAACCCATAAATTGCCTGCAGGCAGATGCGAAACCGGAATTAATGTCTTTAAGTGCCTTTTAATGCACTTTACTATCGAAAAAAGTAGTTCTGTTGATCTGTCAGTCCACAGTACTTTTTTTTAAAGTTAAAAGACGCCTTTTTTACTTATTGATTTTGGCGCCAACCTCATTTGCAAACTATCATTGTAATGTCGCGTCACCTTTATTAGCATGTGGAGCGTGTCGTTCTAAATATAGCCGGGTCACACATCAAATTAATACAATGTTATATGTAAAGAGGTGCCAATATACATCAAACATTTCATGTCTGGCACTTCATTTATCATTTTGAATTTGTTTTATTACTTTACTTTTAAAGTATTTACTACTTTAAAAGTAAATACTTTACTTTTAAAGTATTTACTCGTATTTTTTTTGTCAACCAAGTAACCAGTCTGTAACGTCCTGCATGACACATACCTTCCCGCACAGCTTGGCCATGTAGAGTTTTACATAACGCGGATCAAATGTTGTTTGGTGGGTGTAATGACTACAATCCTAACATTGTTTTCGTACTGGGATCGACGGCTTATCGTGCCCTCCGAAGCACGATATCATTTTTCCTATTAGACATCAGTCTGAAATGCCATAACAAAAGTGGAAATAATTGCACAAAGTGACTATTCACCGCTCTCCTTCAAGGCTTTGATCCTACCATCACCGAATTACGCAGTAATCTGAACGCAGCGCTCAGTCTTCAGAGGGTTTTGGCGTCACGTAAAGCTGTCGATCTCAGCTCCCAGTATAGCGGTTGTAGTATAAAATCACATCGAACCTAGTTGCCAGTTATCAACCGGACGTTGGGGTCAGTCTGATTCTTCATAAATCTGACTTCCTACTCGATAAGAAGAAAAGTTGATGCATAAATAATCGAAAAAAATAAATTACTTCTTTGACTGCTTGAACGTTCAGACGGCAGCCTTAACAAATAAAGCATTTTAAAGGCGTCCCAGAGTGGAACTCGTTCCCAGCCTGAAGGATTTGCATGGTGAGCTAGGTAGCCTAGTATATGTTTGAAAAGAGCAGACAAGTTTGTACCGACACAGTAAATGAAGTGGCGGTCGACCTTATATGCTGTAATATTTGTGTAGATCAACACATTCTTTAATCCTGAATCACCAATATAAAAGCAAAAGTCAACAGATTTGAAGCGATCCATGAAAAAAAAACAATGACAATTCCTCCATTCCGTTTCATGCACTTGAGTCACGATAATTAAAGCGACGACCCATCGACAATCATTTTGTTCTTTTTCTGAGCACGTACTGGCCCTCGAGTTTCCTTCGCAATTAGTTCAATTTTGGAACGACCGTGTTGCCACTGGCGAAAACGAATTTGAATAGTAAATTTGGAGTGGCGATTAGGTTTGAACGACTCTTGATTTCCTGATTGACAAATTCGTTTTTTTATTGTTAAATTTTCGTATATTTCTTGTATAGAAATAGAATAGATTTCATATACGAGTAATACCAGAAAACGTGTATGGCGGTCGTTTTTGAAACGTAAATTATTCATAATCATCACAGCCTAATATGTCCTACTACTGAACGCAGGCCTACATAATGACTATGGGATTTGATCTCTAGTTTTCATCCATTTGCTAACGGCCTCAAGCAGGTCATCGGTCCATCTGGTTGTGGATCGGCCTTCGCTTCATTATCTTTATTTGTTAAATTATCGCAAGTTGAACCTTTTCGTTTCATCGACCATCGGTTTTACGCACTGTGCCATGCTGCTGACTGCCACTTCAACTTGCCAACGCTACATTAATGTTGCTTCGTATACCTTGTGTGTGTTGTCTACTGTTTGTTAAATTAAGAAACATTTGTAGACTTCTTGAAATAAAAAAGGTTATTTTCTTGTCTATGGGCAACCTTTCTTACTCTTCGGTTGTTACCGTTAGTTTTTTGTGTATATCCCCGGGGTGGGAGCGAAGCACGGTGAATAATTCACGCTGCACTCGCCGCGTCTGGAAATGTCTATTTTCAGACGCGCCTTCGTTACAGGATGCTGTAGTGTTGTGTCGTTGTCGATGGTTTTCACATTTCCACACAGATGGCACTGTGTTCATATCAGTGGATATTTATTATTATTATGTATAAAATACTCATTAGGTAAATGAAGAACATTCCATATTACGAATGAATCTTATCTTAATCTTATTAATATTAATCTTATCTTAATTAGTATTCCCTATATGCACCACTACGACCTATTTGGTGTATCAGTTGAGACGTCGGCTACTACACCAAGGGTTCCGGGTTCGATCTCCGGGTAGTACAAACATTTGTGTGCATGAATATGTCTATTTGTATTGGTCTAGGTATTTTTTTGTATGTACATATTTACAAAAAAAGGTATATGATTATACATCCGTTGTTTAATGTCCTTAGTACGGCCGACTTGAATTATATATCTTTAAATCCGTTCACACAAGAGGTTCGGACAGAATAACAGTGCTGGTGCGGTATAATGCCACAGCACCTGATACTGTGAGGCGCGACCTTTTGACCGTATATGTTTAAATATGTATTTTTTATTTATTAATCTATTTATTCTTCATCAAATCTTCTGTAACGTTTTCTGTTTTATTTAACTGTCATTCCAGTTAATCGTGCAATTGTAATATATCTCTATCTATCTCTGCTTTTCTTGTGTACGGTCAATAAATGTATTTTCTTTCTTTCTAGATAACGCTTTGTGAGTGTCTGACGATATTTATTATTACTGGCGTTCATAGTACACGTATAAACTCCAATGCATTAGCTCACCTCGATATTGTTATTCAATCCATCGATACATACGCATCCCGAGCGGCGCGTAAACGTAGATAACTTGGCCATTTGAATGCCGCCGCGCTACCCACCCGTTCCAAATTCGAATATTTACAGGCGCACGTACCATAGACAGCCGAACTTCCCGCGATTTGTTTCGTTATGTTGGTATCTGTGCCAATATGGCCGCATGGCGGGAATGTTATTGGCATATTTTGACTAATTTTAAATGAAATGAGACGCGGATTTTGGGGTAATGGTTTCCGTGAGGCGTGTGTTTTGGAGTTTATACATGTAACGGAGTGTAAGCTTGAGGAAAATAAAGTTGTCGGTAAAGCCAAGTAAAGCTTTGCTGTTATGTTGCTTAGAGTTATGAATCAACTTTAAGCGTAACTAGTTGATTCTATTAAAGTATTAAGCTAACAAAATCTTAAAAATATTTATTTGACAAGACATCAAGAGCATTAAATATATACTAAACTAAAACAAATTTAACTCAACATACACATCAACAAATAACATTTCCTCCGAAACTAGTAAACACGAATACTAGCAACACAGCGAGGCAATAAAAAGATATTAAAAGCCGGACACATTCATCACAAGTGTTGCCAGTAGATTGATATAATATTACCCTGTTATCTTGGAAGTGCTTTTTTGGGGTGTAGCATAGGGAATTAATTTCTGGATGGGTTTTTAAAGGGTAGTTAAGGGAAGGCGGTGAGATGAACAGTTGAGTACAAGCGATGTTGTACTTACGGATACAATTGGTGCGCAAAATAAACTATGATATAACTATAATAAATATCCACTGACATTTATACAGCGCTATCTAGCACATACTCGTATTAAGCGAGGAGCTTTTAATTAGGGTACCAAACAACTGATAAGCATACTTATACATATATTTTTGTTAATTCATACTTATACATAGAGAGCGTCGGTGGGTCAATGGTGTGGACTGTCGCCTTCCTACCAGGAGGGCTGAGGTTAAATCCGACACGTATCAATGTGTTTTCGAATTTTCGAAAATATATGTACGTTATCCGACGCTCTTACGGTGAAGGAAAACATCGTGAGTAAACCTTCATACACGCCTGCGAAGAGATTCGAAGGTTGTGTGTGAAGTCGTCCAATCGCACTGGCCCGCGTGGACGACTAAGGCCTAATCACCTATACGGGTTGGCTCGTGCCCCTCGGTGGGCGCCCCACGTTTAATGAGCTGATGATGATACATAGAAACACCCATACCAATACGAACAGACATGTTCATGCACACAAATGGTAGTGTCCGGGGATCGAACCCGGATCCCTTGGTGTAGTAGCCGATGTCTCAGCATTACACCAGATGGGTCGTCAAATATGTGTTTGGGTGAGATTCAAAGTCAATTATTTAACATATAATTCTTTGAAACTCGTGTTTATTTATTGGACTTACTTGTGTTTGTTACCTATGGAATTTATTGATTAACTCGCTGTTCCCCGCGGTGTTACCCGCGGTTTATGATATTCTCCCGCAGTAAAACGTAGTTTATAATATTATAGATACCCTAGATAAACATATCGCACCTTTCATACTGTAGGGGCACATCTCAAAAATTCGCTTTTTTTGAGTTTTACTTATAAACGGACCCAAAATCAACACATCTACATGACGTCTCGATAGAAAGAGTCAGAACGTGCAATGAAGCGCGCAAAAACAGACAAATTTAATATGCGATAAGTAATTCATAACTTACGGACATATCTTATAATATTTATTATTTTACAATTAATGTTTTCATTTATTTATGACTGATTTTGTGAGAACAGAAGCGTTCAAGAATCTTCAAACGCGTTTTCCCAACAATAATGTTTTTCGAATTGTGCCCCTATAATATGAAAGCTGCGATATGTTTATGTCAGCTCTCAATTAAAATCACAACATTATGTACTTTATTTTTCAAAAGTAAAGTTTTACTTATAAGATCATCATCATCATCATCATTACAGCTAATTATGTCCACTGCTGAACGAAGGCCTCCCCTAATGATTTCTTTAATTTCCCCTAATGATTGATGAATGATGAAATATAAGATCATCTTATATTTTTTTTAGTTTTAGCATGAGGGCATGCTAGTAAAATTGCCGGGTATGAGAGACCTAACATCTGTCGTCTCGGGTGACGCGCAGGGTAGTGTTGATGGAAAAATAACAAAATATTTATTTCCTTCACCACTGCATCGTTGATCGTCAGGCCTATCACTGACATGTTTTAACGTGTGTACAACACATCATTTGTTTGAAGATGGTCTAATTTCTCCATACCTGCTGTGCGCTACAGCTTGTGCTCGGCACTGAGGCTTTTAGGTCAATGGTGTGGACTGTTGCCCTCCTACCGGCAGGGCTGAGGTTCAAATCCCACATACCAATGTGTTTTCGAATATTCGAAATTATATGTACCTTATCCGTCGCTCTTACGGCGAAGGAAACTCGTGAAGAAACCTGCGCACGCCTGCAAAGAGATTCAAAGTTTGTACGTGAAGTCCAATTAATAAAACAACTGAAAAAATTGTTCCAAATGCAGCGACAGCACACCACACATATTTTTTGTACACAGTACTTACACAAACAAAAACCTACAACTATATTCTCTTTGGTGATTCGTTTTGAGGCACGGATGGCGTATCTACCTTTATATATATAAAATATCATTGGTGAAGTCTGCCAATTCTCACTGGGCCCGCGTGGACGACTATGGCTTAACACGCTTACGAGTAGGCTCTTGCCCCTCGGTGGGGACGTTCAATGAGCTGATGATGATGATGGTGGTATGAGGCTGAAACTGGCAGGAACTTGTAGCAGAAAAAACGCGATGGTCAGGGACAAAAAAAGACTTGGTACCAAAAAAGTATGTTTTCATTTATAACCTTTGACAGCAACGTGCAAACATTTCAAATATTTTGACACATATTCTTTTGATAACAGAGACCAAGTCCTTTTTCGTTCCTGGTCATTGCGTTTTTTCTGCTACAATTTTCTGCCAGTTTCAGCCTCATACCACCATCATCATCAGCTTATTGAAAGTCAATACCGAGGGCACAGTAAACAGAACAGTAAAACATCTTCATACAAACGTGCCGCTCTCGGTTTGAATGTTTGCGTGCGCGCCGCGCGCCGTGTCTGCACGAGATTTCACGCACAGGCTGGTATCATATATTTTTACTGTGCCGAGGGCCCCGAGCCGCTAGAGTTGCTAGAATTTTCTGCCATTTTCAGCCTCGTTGATGGTGGTTTCTGTTGGCAGATGCGTCGGCGGTGAACGCGGCGGGATGCAGGGTGGTGGCGCGCCCGCCGCGGACGCCGATCAGGCGCAGTTCGAAGCGGACAAACGCGCCGTTTACAAGTAAGGTTACACACGAACACACACTTCTCAAAGATCCCAATGATGTAAAAAAGTATGGAATCGTGATATGCTCACCAAACAATCGAAAAAAGTGTTCCGAATGCAGCGACAGCACACAAACACATATTTCGAATTTCACATTTACCTAAACAAAAGAGTACAAACTGTACTCTCTTCGGCAGTTCATCTTTGAGGCACGGATGGCGTTTCTACCTTTATATATACAGAATATCATTGTTCGCACCCCAAATATATGTTAGGCTAACAAGCCTCCCCTCACCGCACAGCAAAGTTATAGGGAGATTTGGCTGCAAACCCACAGCAGACCAAAATTTTAAAAGATGTCATTTTGGTGTGATGTCGTTCGTTAAACGCTGGCATTCAATTAAATGGCTGAAGGACAGCGAGCTATGTTGTTGACCGCAACATTCAACCAGATGGCGGAACGTTGTTTAGTCACTTATTAAGGCACTTTCATGTTTGAGTCATTTATTGATGTGGCATTTTCATGTTTAATAATAATTTTGAACACATAACATTTTAATTTTACTTATAATTGGACAAAAACAAGATATCAACCGCATAATAGATACACTGTTATATATAACCCTGCTGGCGCCATTTTTATTTTCATGACCACTAGCGCTGAAGTGGTGAAAAGCAGAACTAAATTTGAATCACTTGGCTGAACCTTGAACAGTCATTTCGAAAGGCTTTCAATACGCGAAGTTGTTAAACGTTGAGTGATTTTAGTTCAAAAACCTATCGGCCTAGGCATACAGTTGGATGTTGGCGTTTAAGGAACGACCTAGGCATCCTGTTGGATGTCTAATTTACCAGATGGCTGCGACATATTTGCCTATACGTAAGTAGTAAAAAACGGTTAATTCAGTATTACAAAAAGACACTCCAATTTTATTTATATGTTACTAGCGACCCGCCCATGCTTCGGACGGTGCAATGGTGATATTCGTAATAGGCACGCTCCCACCTGCCCGGTAGGCCGGTACCGCCGCACACTCTACGTACCGCAATTTTTAAATCTGTAATATCTTCGCAAATATTCATTTAAATCATATGCTGCAAAGGGCCATATAAATGTATATTAAATCAACAATTTTTTTTAGGGTATTTAATTAGATAAGGATTAATGCTGTATTGGTAAAAAATCGTTTCGAAAAATTGCTATTATTTGTTGTAGAAAGTAAATAACAAAAAAATATTGTGTGATATCCATAAGATAAAGACGTATATCATCGCGGAGTTTTCTATAGACCTTTTTAATGTGTGAAATAACATGTGTGTACATTATTTTGATAAACCTTGTTAAAAAAATCCGTACCAAAATCCGTTGCGTAGTTTTAAGACTTAAGCGCACATAGGGACATAGGTATATAGGGACGAAAAAAGCGACTTTGTTTTATACTATGTAGTGATAGATGAAAATGAAAAGTGTTTATTCAGTTTAGGTCCTTATAGAACACTTATGAATGTCAAATGAAGCTACCACTGGTTCGGGAGGTAGTTTTCCACTGAGAAGAAACCAGCAAGAAACTCAGTAGTTACTCTTTTCAAAAAAATTGTGTTGAATACAGATTCATTTGTAATCAAAATAATTATATAAAGCAAATTATATTTTCAATTTTTATCGTATTATGTATTGGTAAAAATATAATAATCTACAAAAGTACTATTAAGCAGTTGAGTATTATATAAATTTAAATAGATGATAACAAAAAAAAACAGAAGTAGTGCAGGCGTGGAAATCAACATGTCCATGAGTTTTATCATTTATATAATCTTCAATACTATAGTGAGCTTTTTTATTAAAATAGACTTTACATGAGACTTAAACTTATGCATGGGTAAATCAATTACATATTGTGGTAGCTTATTAAATATTTTAATGCTTAATCCACAAATGAGTTCCAACCTTATGCAATCTAAGATTTGGAACGGCAAGTTTGTGTTTTTTAAGATAAAGATAAAGCCTATTTTGTGTCACCACAGGCACCCCCTATTCCCGCTACTAGCGTTGCTTCTCGAGCGATGTGAGCAGGCCACAGCTGGGGCAGAGCCCCCGGCTGCTGACGCCTTCGGTGCCGACCTTCAGGCCTTCGTGCAGCACCAGCGGAGGGACAGGAGACCGTTCCTGGTCGACGACCCGGAGATCGATGGCCTCATGATTAAGAGCATACAGGTATGTTCGCAGAAAAAAAAACACGCCTTGGTCCCAGAGGGGTAGGCAGAGATGATGGAACGCCACTTTGCGCGCTCCAGACATACTTCCCTAGCTTAACATCAATCAATCTTTTCATACAAGCTCTTTTAAGGACTTTGGTCAAGGTAATTTCTTCTGGGTCGTCCCCGCTTCGTGTTTCCTTCCACATTCGCACAATGAACCTGCTTTGCTATTCCCCTTTCACTCATGCGCTCCTCACATACCTCTTTCTACTTTTGACATTACATCTACAAGCTACTAAAGCAAGCCTCGTAGGTAATTTAAAAGGTAGCATATCGATATACCACCCGTTCATACCAAAAAGTTCAGTTCATCTTTCATCGTCCGAACTGCAAGGCAGTGGAATGACATTCCTGCGTCTGTGTTTCCCGATACATACAATTTAGGGGTTTTCAATAGAAATATTTATATTTCTTTCTATTCAACCTATCGCAGTCCACTACTGGACATAGGTCTCCCCCATTCTGCGCCAGATTTCCCGGTCCTCCGTTTTCCTCATCCAGCCTCCACCGACTTGCGACCTTTCGCAAGTCGTCGGTCCCTCGGTCCTGAGGGCGTCCTACGCTACGCTTGCCGAGACGTGGTCTCCACTCCAGAACTCGTCTGCTCCAACGGCCATCGGTTCTGCGACATACGTGACCAGCCTACTGCCACTTCAACTTGCTGATCCGGCGGGCTATGTGGGTAACTTTAGTTCTTTTACGAATTAAGTAATTTCTTACAAAGAAATAATGATTTCAGGTGCTGAGGATCCATCTGTTAGAGCTGGAGAAGGTCCAGGAGTTGTGCCGGGACTTCTGCGGGCGGTACATAGCATGCCTCAAGACGAAGATGCAGAGTGAGAATCTGCTAAGGACTGACTATACTAGTGGTAAGTTATGTCCAGCCTATAACCACCCACTGCAGGGCATAGGCCTTACAGCATCGGTATGGGGAAATTGGGCCGTAAACTCACGCGGGCCCAATGCAGATTGTTGGGTGTTAACGAATACCATACTAAGATTATAGCCGGGACCGACGGCTTGACGTGCCAAACGAAGCAATCCCAAACTGATACCAGGCTACCTAGCCCCCCCCTCCCCCTTGCAACGCCCTAAGCTGAGGTTCGCGTCCCACTCTGGGACACCCTGAGGCTTGTTGCATAGTTTTTTAGGAGCCATCTGCGCTCGCCAATTAGGCTATAAAGCTATGAAGGCCACCTGCGGTCAACAGAAATAAGTCGTTCCGTAAAAAAACCTCCGAAACACGGAATTGTCTATCTTTTTGGACAACCAGGTGATTCAGCCTGTAGTGTCGTAACTTAATTGGGAAAAAACCGCACAAAGAGACTTAAACTATGCCGTCTTCAATCCTGTCATAGATACATAGACTCTTTATTGCTCACAATGATTTTGGAGTAAATACAAACACAAAAACTTAAAGCCCATACAGTGGGCAAAGGCGGCTTTATCGCTACAAGTGAGAATAAGTAAGGTAGTGGGTAAGCAAAATAGGAAAATAAACAAAAAAAATGTTAAAAATATTATTTAATAAGATGTCAATATTAATACATATACTAAAAAATGAAGAAAATACTTAAATAAATACATAAATGTAATAAATATAATATCATTAGTTAGCATAAAATATGATTATTTGTTATTTTGTTGGGGTTTTTGAACGTTTTAAATATTTTGATTGTGTTCAAAGTAATTAATGCAGATCTCAGAATAGAACTGAGGTACTTTTATTTTTATTTCAGAATATATGCCTATACCTGAATATGAATGAATACCTATACCTGAATACCTGTAATAACTTAGAGAATTTATTTCCAGGAGGAGTAGAAAGCAATAATAATTTATCCGGTTCCCTGGACGAGCATTCCAGCACGTCTAATTCGCCACAATATCAGGTATGAAATGTATGTTTGAGTTTCATATATTTGCTATGTATTATTAAATGATTCTTTAAGTTTAAACAATATTTATTGATAGATTAAATCTCTTAGTGTTACAATATGACTGTTTCCCGCGTACAATGCTAATGTCAAGAGCGAGATATTAGTGACGTGACATCACTCTTCAATTGATTAGGGATGGGTAGCGTTGGTCGTTTCATTTCCGTCTAACAGTATATATAGGTAGTTAGGAATAAGTTAACATGTTTTTTTTATCTGTCTACTGCTGTTGGCCGCGGATTTACAGCTTCACCGGGCAATAAATTAACGTGGGTTAATGACCTTTATATAAAGTAATAATTAAGTCATCATCATCTTTATCAGCTCATTAGACGTCCCTACAAAGGGGCACGAACCTATCCGTAAAGGATGTATACAATGATGTAAAAAGTATATATTCGTGATATGTTCACAAAACAATCGAAAAAAGTGTTCCGAATGCAGTGACAGCACACATACACGTATTTAGAATGAGCATACATTTACCTAAACAAAAGAGTACAAACTCTACTCTCTTCGGCGGTTCGTTTTTGAGACACGGATGGCGTATCTACATTTATATATACAGAATATCATTGGTTGTATAGGCCTTAGTTGTCTACGCGGATAATTTAATGTCATAAATATAACAAGTCAATGTATGTGTCAATCGTCTCGGATTTTTTTTGCTTGATATTAATTCGTGATTTTTTTGTCAGTTCGACAAAAAAATGTGCATTAAATTAGTTTATTGTTTATCTAAGTATATATGCGATGTTTAGCTGTAATAATTGTTTTTTCCTTTGTTTCTATATTATGTATTTGTTCCAGTCGCCGCCCGCGCCCCCCGCCCCCCAGTACCCGCCGGTGTTCCAACACACGGAGCTGCCTTACCCGTCAACCCTAGAGACACACGTAAGCTATTATTTCCACCAGCCCCTTTTCACCATTGGGATACAAGACGGAAGCGAGCGTTTCATCCTTACATGGTTGACATTCCACACATCCGCACAGCGCGCTTCGGTGTTTTGTTCTTGATGCGCACCGCAAAGGAATGGAACTCTTTGTCTCCTTGTGTGTTCCCCGATCATTACAACCTGGCCGTCTTCAAGGCAACATTAAAAAAACAAATAAATCCACTGACATTCACACAGCGCCATCTAGCCCCAAGTTAAGCGTGAAGCCTGTATTACGGGTACTAAACAACGGATAAACATACTTGTATACATTTTATTGTAAATACATACATGTTATACATAGAAAACAACAACACCAAATAGGCTGTTCCTATCCTAGGCCGCATCATCACTTACCATTAGGTGAGATGGCGGTCAAATGTCTGCCTATAGATGATAAAAAAAGGCTTTATACTCTCTTACTATAGCAAAACGACCCATTTGGTGTAATTTGGTTCGATCCCTGGGCTGGACAACATGTGCATGAAAATGTCTGTGTGTAATGGTCTGGTGTTTCTATCTATAATATGTATGTATTATATAAAAAAAGTATGTTTATCCGTTGTTCAGTACCCATGCAACCGGCATCACGCTCAACTTGGTGCTAGATGGCGCTGCGTGATTGTCAGTGAATATTTATTTATACTTTTTTTTCAGCATCACTAGTAGTCCAAGGTTCGACACCCATCAGTCAGATAGGAGCTGGATTGTTACCGACGGATTCATTTACGGGTAACTATTATTTTGATATACTAATATAATTAATGTGAAAAATGTGTCTGTTTGTTTTTCATAATTCATGACGAAACGGAGCGATGATTGATGTTGACATTTTATGTGCGTATAGTTGAAGGAATGGAGTGACCTAGCAACTTTTCCCTCCTGTCCATAAATTTAGAGGTCCGCATTTTCAATGTAAAAAACAAAAACACATATGCGGACTTATGAAAAGTAATAAAAAATCGGTTTATAGTTTATGGCCCTTTTTGAAGATAAAAATTGTCTTTATCTACAAAAATACTTGCCTTATTTTTTTGGATAGTTTACCCCAGCCCATAAATTGGGGATTTTTTTTTGGTTACTCATCCAATTCCGGGCCATTACAAAAGTTGCTTGACTTCCCTCTGATGTATAATAATCCTGTCCATTCAGGCAGCAACTCGAACAACTCGTGCTCATCAGTGTCGGGCTCCCCCCCGCCTGATGATGATGATGAGGCGGGCGGCAAGCGCGGAGTGCTTCCCAGACACGCTACGCAAGCGATGAGGGCTTGGCTGTTTCAACATCTCGTGGTGAGTAGATAGAAAGGGCGAAATAAAGGTATGTAAGAAAGGGAAGAGCGAAATGAAGATGTGAAAGAAAGAAAGGAAGAATGAAATGAGGATATCAAGAGAGAAAAAAAGGAAAGAATGAAATAAAGATATTCAAGAAAGAAAAATGAAAGTAACAAAATAAAAGAAAATAACTTAGATGAGGAAAAAATAAAGAGTAGAACAAAATAAGAAAATAAGGTATATAAGAGCAAAGGTATAAAAAAGGTAAGGTATATAAGAGAAAGAACGACACTATTATCATCTTTAGAAGTGTCTCTCGCGCAAACTATTCAATTTATGAATGAGTGATATTAGAAACCACAATATCATTTTTCAAGACCTACATGATACCCAGACTACACACTTGTTTGTTCGATGAAAGAAAATTGGAGTTTCAGTTCAATGTATGGGGAACCCTAAAATATATATATTTTTAAAGATTCATACCAAAACCTTATAGCGGTTCACAGAATACATATATTTAAAAAGTTTGGAAAGTTTGCTGCTAATAATTTCGGAGAAAATAGTTGTGTGACATAAAAATGACTGTGAGAGACAGAGGTCGTCAAGACAGACTTGACGAATCTGTAAGGGTTCCGTTTTTTAGCATTTGGCTACGGCACCCAAACTCCTACACATAAAAGCAGAAATCAGCAAAATATTTTCACTGTGACACACACTGCGGCCAATACTTTTGAAAATAAATATGAGTTATTTAACAACAAAATGTCCTGTTTCTTCCAGCATCCGTACCCCACAGAAGAGGAGAAGCGAACACTAGCAGCGCAGACTAGACTCACTCTGTTACAAGTCAACAATTGGTTCATCAACGCGCGTCGACGTATATTACAACCGATGTTGGACTGCGCTGACAAACCTGGTAAATTTTTTTATGTTACCAAGTGTACTGGACGGTTAGGACGCTAACCTGATGGTGAGTGATACGCCTGACCATGACAGCGGCATGGAGACCAACAACTGATAGACAGTTATTATTCCCTGTTAATGCCGTAATGCGCCGCCGCCGCGCAGAAGTGCCTAACACAGGAGTGTTAGGCACTTTCACGGGACGATATCTGGCACTGCGGTGGTACCTACCTATACGACTCAGTATTATTAGCACTTATGAACGTCAAAAAAATGAAGTGCCATACTTGAAGAAAAAAGCGCTTCAGTGTTTTGCCCTGTTGCTTAAA
>PQWD01010139.1:0-13384 GCA_019425675.1 Leucinodes orbonalis | reverse complement strand
GGTTTAACTAAATCTCATACGCGTATTTTCAAGCTAAAGAGTTTATTTGTTTGAACGCGCTAATTTCAAGAAGTACTGTTACGATTTGAATAATACTTTCAGTGTTAGAAAGCTTATATATCGAGGAAGGTTATTAGCTCTAAATCATTACGGTATATTATTATTTTGGAGCGGAGCATCAAGCAAGTATGATTCAAAATCGGGGATTTTTTTCCCACTGAGAGCTTCTGTTACGTGCGCTGCGTTAAAGTTTCGCAATTAATTATCTTTAAAGATTCTAAAAAAAATACGGCAGATAGACATAAGTCTATCTTTTAGGTTAAGCTCACTATTACACGCGGAAGTAAGTCTTAGTCGTAAGTAATTATATAAAGCGAACACGTTCTATAAATAAACCACAACTGAATTAATAAGCAGTACACTACTTCTATAATTGAAACATCAAATACTACTCATATAATTAAGTGTCAAGTCTAAGCCAATGAAATTGTCACTGGAAATAGGGTTGCCAACGGTGAAAAACAGAGTTTTTTGCTGGAATATATAGCTTTCAGAAGCCTCTTCCAAGAGTAACGTATCTAAATACCTCCATTGTATTTACAGTTAAAATATTTTTCGAATTCATATTATTAATTATGAAATACAATCCAAAACTATGGAAACATGGTTAACATGGTTTACCTTGGGATATAATGATAGTGGCCTTATTGGACTGAAACCTTATTGGACTCCGACCAACCTTTCCGGTCTGGTAAGGTTGGTTAGGCATCATACCGAACAATGCTACGGCCAACGCCAATCCAAACTGATCTAACAAGACAAACGCTTGTCCAAAATTATCTAATAACGAGAGTAGCTGAGCGAGACCAAGTCCAGCTTAATGGGCTTTACCGCTGAAATATTCAACTTCCAATTTTTCTACGGTGAATATTTTTACACATTCTATTGATTTCTATACCATATTCGACCGGCGAGTTTTTAAATTCCAGATCCAACCTGCAGCTTATTCCACTTTCAACCAGTGAAAATAAAGTTATATAATTTGATATTATTTTATATTTTTCCAAATATTGACCTCTTGTGTTTCCTGGTACTTTTCATCAATTTGATAAATGATCCCTGAAATTATGATATTTTTGTGCCATTTTACAATATTTTACAAGATGACAGCCCTTGTATGCCCTAAGTGGGCATGCCTGTGAATAAATCCCACAAATCAACTAACACTTGACACTTGTTAGTGTCCGGCAGAGTGGAGTGGATTTGCACGATTTGAACGTACCAAGAATATTTCTTATGCTATAGCGGTATGTTCAAGCCTTGAGACATTCCTTAAGAATTCTTGTCAAGAAGTACAATCGTTGTTATGCTAATGGAGTATTTTAGAAGTAGATTTTAATACAATATATTTAATGAAAGTAAAATCCAAATATCGCATGCTTTTAATGTATTCTTTTTCTAAATTAATTATTGTTACGACAATTTTGACAATATAAAGACAACAATGATTTGTATCGACTACATAATAATAACTTTTGGTTGCGTTAGTAAAAAAGTCTAAACTAAACTTAACCTTTATTAATAAAATACCACTGATGGTAGTACATTACTGTTTTAAGTAACATAATTTTGACTACACTACTTATATCCTGTCTGGTATAAAACATGTACTGAATATATCATTATTTTTTTAAAATAGGTACAAAATCTTTACCTTATATTACACAGTACAAAGTATTAAATATTTATACATCACAATTATTACTTTCGCGTTTTATACGTTCACACTAATTAAAGTTCCACATTTGTTATTTACAAACAAAAACATACGAGTAGTATTAAAAACATCAGCTTGATGAATATTCTATCTAGTGTCAACAAATACAATTGGTAACTAAAAAGACTTGATCATGTTATTTATTCAAATACAAAACCCAGTGTTGTGGCTTCACGCCTTTAGTGAAACTTCACACTATGATTCAATAAGCGACTGTGCATCAAGACGGCATTTAACCGAAACATTTTATGGTTACACACGTAGACCCAGCTTCATTAACGATGACGAATACGTATGACTAGTTGGTTAAGGTTATATTTTTTTATTTAATTCTCGAATAGATTAAATGTAATAAACTTGAGAAGGCTTTTGTATGTTTTTTGTTTCAGTAATTTTTATTATCAAATTATAACCTACGCTGGCGTAGTGAAAAGACGTCACCAAAAGGCGTAGATTTTCTGCATAGTAATGCACTTTATACAAACTTTGTATGTTAAAATTCAACACTTCTTTGTGGAGTGCATCAAATAATTACCGTGGGCGGCCTTATTTAGTCTGTACTTATGCCTTAATCTCACTACATATTTTGTAATGTTTTTGGTATAATTGTCTTTATATTGTTGATACTGTGTTTTATTAACTGAATACTATAGGTACCTAATGTTTAAAGCGACAGTTGCCACTTACTTTCAAGTGGACTATTTGCTCCATTGATAACTTTAATAACGTACATACAACAATATCCACATAAACTTTTTAAGTATGATAGAGTTCTAACAATAGCTTGTAAAGTGCGACGAATACGTACATACATTTCCCAACTACAATTACCAAAACGCTTCATTCATAAAAAATCAAAATGAAATTTTACTTCGAACTCATGCAAAAGTTAATCCAACAAGCAGGCTTGCTGCTTGACAAACAACTTGCATAACTCGCCTTTTACGTTTCAAAACCATAAAAGTACATTCACATGTCATGATAGAAATAAAATATGAGCGCTGGGTGCTAAAGTTTCATTTTCACCCTAAATATTCCATTGTGAACGAAGTAGGAACCGCATGCCGTATATCTAAGGAGCTAAGTCGGCGATTATTCAACGGGGCATAAAGGTACATTGTACCAGTGCGCTATAGACACAATTAACCTCTCGGCCACTCCAATAAGTGGGAGCAATGTTTATAAATTTTGGTTAGTTTACAATTCTGTGGTTGGTTCGATTATAGAAAAAAGTACAATCGTATAAATTTATGTAGGTATGTATATAGTGTGCGGTACTATACATGAATTCTCCTTCTCGTTAATTAATTTGAGGTTTAGTAACAAACGTCATTTTATTACACGTAATTAACAAGAGGTTTTATATTTCTATATATATTTATAAAAAATAGTTTTATTGAATTATGTTGCTCATTAAAACTAAAAACATAGAGGTAGTACCTGCTTTTTAGTAATAAGCATTTTCTGAAATAAATTATGAAACCGAACGTTATTATGAGTACCAAGTGAGTCACGTCATTGGTTATTGATGATACTAAACTAATTTCACTTAACGAGACCTATACGGTCGTAACCGAAAACCGATGTGGTATTAGCCTCCGCATTATCAAACAATGGGTTTTTTGTTTCTTTCACGGACAAAATACGCCATTGTGACGCAACCCGGGACACTAAATCTGTAGAGTTAAATACGGCAATTATTCAGAGAAGCACAGATTCATTGTGCATGGTGCGCTCGCTTCAACATAATGCTCACTAAATTTAGATTTTCATGCCTTGTCATCTAACATGGGCATTTTAATTTTAATGCGGTCACTAGGTATTATTCATGTTTAATAACATGTCATGATTTAATGACAATCATATTTCAATAATCAAGCTTTGCCCGCAGCGAGACTTATGAAATTGCGTGTAAACTTAATACGTACATTCACCTTTCACTAGTTTTTATATTCATAAAGTTGATTCTAATTGATTTAAAATTCCACTTGGTGGCTTGGTTTTTTTTCCATATTTTTTTTTCTAGAAATGTTTCTGAATTAATGTGCAATGTAAGTAGCGTCTACCTACCATTAAAATATTATATATATCTTTATTTCTTCAACATCAACAATTTCTGTCACATTTTTTTTCTATTCTATTCTATTCTAATACAATAGTATTTTATTAACTCGATAGTCTGAAAATATTCGCGATGTCAGTCGTGATGTCCACTTCTGCAACAAGTCTCATCAAAGTCAAATCCATTTATTCAAGTTAGATATAAATTGAGAGCGTCGGTGGCTTATTGGTGTGGACTGTTGCCTTCCGATCTGGAGGGTGCAGGTTCAACTCCCGCCACGTACCTATGTAAACTAGTTCTTTGACTTTTCGGGAGTATATGTACGTTTTTCTGACGTTCTCACGGCGAAGGAAAATATCGTGAGGAAACCTGCGCACGCCTGCGAAGATATCCAAAGGTTGTGCCTGAAGTCGGCCAATGGGCCCGCGTGGATGACTAAGGCGTAACCATCCTTTACGGGTAGGCTCATGCACCTTGGTAGGGATGCTTATGAGCTGATGATCATGAGATTTAAATAAATCATGAGTACCACGTCAAAAATATAAAATAAAATATTATATTTTACGTTTCTTGAGAGCGATGTTTTAACTCTTTCCGATGTTCCGAAAGTAACTTTAAGCTTTTAAAAACACATAACTTGAATCTTCAGCTGCCCTGTTTTTATAAACTCATTACCATGAGCATCATGCATATCATGGCATCTATATTTTTAATATTATGCTTGCCCTTTGAATGATAAATTTCAGTGACTATTTAATTGCATACAATATCGTGACTAAATATATTGCAAAATGTACTGTAATTGGCAATAAAAAATCTCTCACCAATCTAAATTTACATACCCAACTGTGGTTTTATTCTAAATTAAAGTAAATGTAACAGAAATACAAACCGGAAAATCTAAAACGACATAATACAATAAATACCTTAGATAGAAATTAACCGATAACGTCCTCGTAACTAGAGAAACAGTATCCCGATTGATTGTATTCACGCCAATATTTGATAATTCGTAAAAAAATGAGCCACGGCATCTTCCCGTAGATGTTTATCGCATTAATATAATACGGCATTAAGATTACAATGGCTCGGTTTCAGAGAGATCCAATATAAGGAGCTCAGAGACCCCGTGTGCTTTGTTGTGAAAATAACTTTATGCTTCAGAAAGCAGGGACAGAATAAAGCAAGAGCCGCTTTCAATAAAGCCAATGGCTCTTCTATAATATACACTTTTGTAGTTCATATCCTTTGTGCAATAACGCTATGTTCAATAATCCGTGTTTGTTCCTGCATCTAGTGAAGTTTGGAAAGGTTTATATACAAATGTAACGGAGAAAACCTTGTGTTTTAAATGGCATGATATAATATGCAATGCAGTCTTATTCTGATCCTAAAACAATACATGTATTACAGAATCTCTAAACAAAAAACATTCTCATCGTACCCAATGAATAATTAAGATTTGATTTTCACTTTATCATGTCAATAGCTCTCTTATTATCATCATGATGATGATGATATCAATAGCTCTCTTAATTAGGTCCGTGAATTGTGTTTTAGAGTCAATATTATAAATCTATTGTGTACATGAAAAATATTTCATTATTGAAATTTAGGAAAACTTGTTAAAGTACAACTGCATTATTTTCTACCTCCCTTATGCCCCCCGATCGACGACGCAATTACAAATGAGATATTTACAGCCAGTCCATTAGGAGATATTTTAAGTTTACTGCAATCTTCAATCTATTGATTCAGGCACGCAACGGCTTCACTTTGTTATCTGCTGGGATTTCTGCATTGTTTATTGGCATTGTTTCCTATTAAGTCTTGTCTTTATTCGTTTGTTTAATGAAAATTTAAATCTTACTTTTTCAGCCAAGGAAAGGCGATAGATTTTATTGTCTGATTTATTATAAGTCGAAAAACTTCGGACATTGTAGGTTCTTTAGTTTTGACAAAGTTTGAGTTAAGCTCTATAGACAGGTACTTCGTTTACTGGTTTATAAAATTACAGTAATAATTCTGACGCAAGTGAATAATTTTAAAACAACGAAGCTAACTAAAAGGATTGCATTCATACATATCTATAATTATGTTATAAAAAAAGGATAACAGTGAAGTAACACAAGGTTTCGTAGTAAAACATTGAAATAAAATAGGAGTGCTTTTAAAAAAAATTGTAACTTCGGATAAAAAAATGTCTATATTTTATGTTATTCACACGTATTTGCCCTGACATATATAGGTAGTACTCACACTTATTTTTCTTCACAGCTTCCATAGCCTGTGTTGTGGTGTGGTAGGTATGAGAAGATCGAATTTATTACTTCATAAGTCATGAGGGTTAAGTAATAATCGTCGACAATGGGCAATAAAGACTTTATAGGCAGTAAAGATCGATCCAGTCGCACATCGGGCTCGGAAGTCAACTGCACGATTCCGAATTATAACTCGTTGTACCCACCTCGTGAAATCGCACCTCCCGACCATAATGGCTTTTTGATGTTGGTACTTACTGACATCGATTTCACTCTATTCCAATACGATTAAACTGCTATATCTCAATTAAATGTAAATATTGAAAGCTATCTGAGCAGAACAGGTTTAAAGTGACAATATATGTAAATAACGTAATTATCTAACTGTGCCTGTCGATAATCTCGCGTCGATCTTTATACCAGTCACATAAAATACACACCCAAATGCTATCTTATTTAAAATATAAATTACTAATGCTTTTGCCCTCCCAGCCGATTTCTAATGTAACGAATAACTTGAAGCCAGTTATTTAACCATTTCGTTAACAGGAACATTACTTACAGTTATCGCTTGGCATTTACTTATTTAATGACAAGCCGTCATTGCCCCAAACGATATTAATTGATATAAATATTTCATTTTATACAATATTTTGTATTTCGAAAGAAAGTAATCGTTTATACCAAATATTGAAGATATTTTATGTTGGCTTGCATTTTCCAGGTGCACAATGGCGAATGCGTTATGACTAACTGACGAAAATAAATTCACTGGCGAAAGATAAATATAGCTTTGCAATCGCGGTTCAATAGCTCATATTTCATTGAAGTTGTCAGGTGATTAATTAAGTTTGTTTTGTTAGTATACACTCGCACCTCGCTAAAATTATTGACTGAAGACGCCTGCAAACAATAGAAACGGAGACTTACAGATCTGTTTACACTAATTTCTGTACACAATCGGTTATTACCGAATGGTTTAGCGGTATAAGGTAAAGCACACAGCTTGCGGCGAAGCATTACAACGAAGATAATCTTGGTCGGTGAATGTTTATAATAAACAGGCTACGGCAGCCGCTTCCTATCATAACATTATTGTTTTGATTGACTGCCCATCCTTGGGTACCAGCGTAAGCGTTCGTCCAACCTATTAGATATTTATAGCTTGAATAAATTAGGACCCTGTTTTAATTTTATAAAATGTTTAGTTTGGCCTCACGATGAACCTCTTTTAAGGCAAATAGCGTAAGATATTAAAACAAGAGGATTAGGAGCATGCTTGTCAGTACTCTATTATACTCTCTTGTCTATGTTTAACATCATTCAACGGATAACAACATGTTTTGTAAAATGTTTATGCAACATAATAACAATTTAGACATCAACGGTAAGCTATAAACTTTTACAACGCCGTTTTATTCCCTGCTTTTTATCTTACATGGAAAATAACACCATATTATTTTATTTTGGACAATAAATTAAGCTTTAAAATGCATGCATTCTAGTACTTCTTTACATATTACATATCAAATTGAATACAACACTTTAATCAAATATAGACTTTGCAAATATATCGTTTCATAATATTATTATATTTTTTATGACTCTACCATGTAAAGGTTTCAACTTTTATTAGTATAGATTACAATTTTTTATTTACCTACAAATCACTGTACAAGTTTTGTGAATGGAACCAAATTTACAAGAATGTTGAGTTGATAAGCTTTCTTAAAGAGTTTTTATCTACAATTAAAAAAAAATCGACAAGATTTTGTGTTTTTTTTAAGACGTTTATGCCTCTTCCAACATATGATTTTCTCCATTAAAATACATTTAAGTAACGTAACTTATTGCATTATTTTTATATTTGTAAGTTAAACCATGATTATGCAATGTTTTAGGTAGGTATAAATTTTATCATTTTATTATCCCTGTTCCATTTACGAGTTTAATAAAAATACAAAACGTTTAAATTGTATAATTTTCATGACAGTCCGCATACAAAGCCGAAAAATTCCCATAGCCTACCCGCTTAAGCACAGGCGAACTAACATTGATTTTATCTCCGACCACAGTATGACACATGCCTACCGTAGTTAAGTACATATTTATACAAACATAGAGCGATGTGATGATGTTATATTGAAGTTTTATATTTGGATGATAATTAAAAACTTTTGGACATTTATTAATTAAAGTACTTAAGGTTCAATTTAACACCTATTAATTTTTTGTATAATATACTATGATTAGAAAATGTGAAATGCAACACAAATATTAAACTACTACCGGTAATGAGTGACAAATTTAGTCACAACAAATGCATAGAAATTCAAATTAAAAAAAAGCTTCAAAAATTTTTTCAAAGGAAATTTTAACCTTTCCTATATTTGTCTTGACTGACGACAAATCAGTTCTCACTTGTGTGTTATAATCGTCTCTTCAAAGCCGAATATTTGTCAAAATCAGGGTTGACTAAAGACTATTATTTTATTTTGTATTGGTTTTAGGGATTTATGTATTCCATGTATGTTTTTACAAAATTATCCCATAGCAGTGGCCTACACCAATAGTTCCCAAAAAACAATCATAATGCCTTCGAAAGCTTGCGATAAATATATGTTAAGCTACAATATTAAAATATCACCTGATAGAGGCACCGTTGTACTATATCCATATTATACTAAATAATCTAATACATACTTTCTCTTAACTCAGAATACAAATATATCTAAATAAATATAAAAACCTTTCATAAACTTCGTCGTACTCGTAAATGGTTCGATAAAATAAAGAGCTATCAGAATATTTTTTTGAACAATTCCAAGAATGCACTATTGTACTTCAACACCACAATTGCCTTAGGAATGTCTACAAGCCTATTAATATTGATGTTTTCACACATACAGTAAGGGAAATGCCATCTTGTGAATTCCGAGTCAATATTTAATCAAGTACAAAGGTGATATTTACGAGTATGTAGTGTATTTAAAAATTATGATTATATATATCGAATGAAATATATATTTTGTTTACATACATCATCATTTACATATTTTATGTGGAACGTATTTTTATCTAACAGTAAAAAGACAAATACTAGCACCATTTGGAATTATGCAGTGAAGAGCTTATGGTATTTCAAAATTATTTTTTCTTTCTTCCGGGAAATTTTAGTGTTTTAACTGAACAACGCAGTACTGTTTTTAGATAGACACGAACAAAAATTAGGTTATCACGCCTCGCTAAGTTTCAGCTAACACAATTCTAGTACACTCGTCAAGTCCAAACTCCCTAAGAGATTCAATTTGGATTACTCTGATGGTACAGTAGTTGGTAAGCAAACAAAATTAGTTACGTGATATGATCTTTAATGCGTTCCATGTAACTCACGGGTTGGGAGCAAACTTACTTGGCATTCTTTTTAGTTCTAACACACATAATTGTAGACCTTCTGACGTTCGTACTTCGAATATGTTTATTTGGAAAAATAAACCAATTAAATAATATTTGTACTTAGTCCTTGCGCAGTCCTGGCATTCAATTATATGTCTGTGAACGAACCCGGTCAATATGATACTGAAATTATAGTCATGCTATATACGAGTATTTTTGAAGTATTTTTTTATTTAAAACAGTGAAAATTCTTTATTTATAGTACTATGTTATTTTTTACTTTCAACGTTGCCTTAGAAAGATATCATGTTCAATTTAAGATCGAAAATAAAATAGCCAGTACCTTTTGCTTGGATCGAGAGCTATAATTTAATCAAAAACATTGATTGACAAGAATATCGACACATCCAGGAAGTTAATTACATAAAGCGTGGCGTGGTCTTGCAACCACAAAAGGTCACAACGAAATTAAATCAAACTTTTTCTAAAAGGAATGATCCCTATATTTGTACGACCTAAGAAAAGAAAACAAAGTTTTATTCTTCCAAAATATTGTGAGAGCTGTTGAGAAATTTTATTCTTTTAAATTTATTCTTTACTCAACAGTAATAAGATGTATAATCCCTCGTAGGATTGCGCATATTTCATTTAGTAGGGATCGTAAAGATTCGCTTACCTGCTTGTTTGTTGTGTAGGAAAGGGGCCGACGGGCTTAGAACCTTTTTTTACATTCAGTTTTATGTGTGGGAATTTTAATGTGGACCAAAAATGGCACGTTCTTCACCCCGCAGATGGTGCGCATTTGTAGCCGATACTCCTCTTAACACGTGTCGCCATCCCTCGTAAAATATTTACTAACGCCTCGGCCTTGAACGGAGCATTTTGAATGATTGAAATAAAATAAGTGTTCTCCGAAGCTATTGTTTCTGTCATAATTTATTGTTCCGCAATAAACTGCAGCTGCGCGCATTCAATTACAAACGATTGATAGACGTGTAAATCCTTTTCTCTCTAAATTCGAAACAAGTTTATCGTCAAAATCGTTATAGCGAAGCTCCTATTAATTTTATCAGCGTAGACTCAGCGTGATGCGTGGCGATACTGGCGGTGGCACAAAACTGCAAGTCATCCATCTCACATTCGTCCGGACTCTTGAACCGGTCTCATGGAATTACTCAATCATTTAAAAAAACATACCTTCTTCGAAGTCATCGTGGAGAGGTAGCTATTGGATCTACGCCCCGACATAAAACCCACTTTGATTTATGATATCGTTCGCGAGCCTTTACGCATCTGCATCATTTTTTTAATTGTTGCACCTTTCGAAATATATTAACCAATTTTATGTGTTTGCATTCTCTTTGTGTACAGGTCTAATTAATTACCAACTGCGCTGACAATCAAACATTATGAGAAATGAGTACAAATCGGTGTAACAAACGATTGCTCTCCGACAATTATTCTTCTAAATGACGCCATCATAACAGTAGGACCTTATGATTTATATTGTATAATGAAATACACATTTTTAGACCAGCTTTTAATTTCTATTTGTAATTGTGCAATAAGAAGTAAGTTACTAATGTTTGGAACAGCTGGAATTCTAGCAAGAAATCCGACGAACGGCGCTCAGCGGGACGCCCCGACAATGGCAACCAAATTAAAAGGAACCATAAACGTTTCGGCTTGAGCCTTGCTAAAATTTATTACACCAAGCTTTTTTCTCTTGTTTCGTCCGCTAATGAGATTCGAATGCTGCAGCTGTATTTGAGATGTCGAGCGAAGATTAAAAAATCGCTTACCGTGGAGATATCTCACCGCGAATTGAATTCGTTTTTGTTTTTGCAAGCGATTCCGAGTCTGAAAGACGAACGGGTACCTTTAATATACCTTATACACGTATCGCGCGGGTAGTGGCTAGATTGCAGAACGCCTTATTGCAAACGATAGGTGCGATGGGAATTAGGTTGCCTCTCGATTTCATGTTCTGTCTCTTCGCAATAAAGTTGGTATTGACTCGATTGGTGCTAGCATCGCGGGTGGTCTGGACTATGTTGACTATGTTGACGTGAAGCGGGAATGCAAATTTCACTAGTGTTTCTGGTCTTCGTGCTCTTGAACTCTGTTGCGAGTAGATTGAGACTGTTAACATTAAAGATGGTAGAGAAAATTAACCGAGAAACTTATTAATGTATGTGAAATGTTGCAGGTTATTTGCAGTTGTCGTTTTAATCTGTCAAGTATATTTAAAATTTCACGGCACCCTTTATCGTGTTGACTTGCAATAATTTAACGTTGGTATGTTAATGAAAAACTTAAGCGGATATTTATTCAGCATAACCTGTTTGTTTTATTTAAGACAACCCTTATCGAATCAATCGGTGCAATATATATTTATTTTGACACCATCCTTCATATGTTTTTCTCATATCATTCTTAAAAGACACCGTTACATTGTAAGTTATGTACTTAGTCATCAATATAACGTTATGTATAAATAGTTTTAGAGTACCATTTGCAGAAGCTGTTCGTAAATATTATTAAAATTAATGGTGACTTCTGAAATAAATAAAGCTTCCTCCAAAAAAACAGGGGCTAATTTTTTTTATGTGTTTCATAGTTTGTTGACCACAGCGATTTCAGCTACTTGTAAAAACCGAACAGACTATTAAAATTATAATTACTTGACAGCCAGCTAAACTTAGACAAAAATAAGATTTGCCTCAAAACTCGTAACACCAAAGGGACCACCGATGCGATTCATAGCGCAAAAAAACGGCGTGGAACGAATGACGCAATTCGAATTAGGCGCAGCTAAAATAGGCCCACGAAGTGGCCCTTTGACGCCAAGCCGAAGCTGCCTAAAGACAAAAGGACAATAGCAAAGCAGGGTACCGAAGCAATGTACCGAAGCGTGGCTATCGAAACTAGCTTCCGGCACGTGGGAACTTGTTAACTACGTTTGATCTAGTCATTGATCGCACATGCGAATAAAACGCTTTTAAAACTATGAAAGTGTACTTCTGTGCATGCACATGCACAGAAGTAAATTTAGTTCATACATTTAAAATAAATACAATTATTTTGTATTGTAATGTTATTTTTATCTCTTAAAGCTTTGCCAAACAGGCAATCAATAAATTACTCGTCGACAATTATTCAACAGTTTTATGTGAAGCTTAAACAATTTTGCTTTGATTAAAAACTGTATGTTATGACTGTATGTTATGATATTTTCATGATTCTAATACTCGTAAAGCTGGTCGTGCATAATAATATTCGATGTTCGGAACAAACTATTGATAGCGTACTTAATAATAACGGAACAGACAATAGCTATTACTATTATTTATGATGAGCACAATTACTCCGGAGACTGGCTTGCGATCAGTTAATTATGTTACTATCTTTTTGAAGTAAACAGTTCACCACTACAGTACGAATTTTCTTTGTCTTCTAAGTCAAAACAATTTCGTAATTATATGAAGTCCACTTACAAAGTATTCAATGTTTTGAAAAATTTATATTGTCAAAAAATTACTACCAAGTATACAGCCTACCTGGTAGTAAGTAACAACAATCGCGTATATAAATATGTGTACATGATTAGTTACAGAGTACAGTAATTTCATTGCCTGTTCCACGAAACGAAGAAAAGACAGAAATTGAATGGCAGGTCAAAGAAAATAATTTCAGTTTAGGCTCGTTCTTAAACAATTCTCTTACAAAATCAAAATACTTCCTTTTTGTGCGAAAGGATACGAAATAAGGTCATACATAGCATATAATTCAACATATCGTAAGAATTTAATGCACTATACGAGTAAATTATTGTATGATAAGGAATTTGTATGTATTCACAAGAATTGACATACTTATAGGTCTGTG